>JASDQU010241985.1:90281-115316 GCA_032191745.1 Picea mariana
TCCCTCAAAATCATTTTTAGACTATAAGACTTGCATAATTTCAATCATTATTACCTTCCACTACCATGATGATTAGATACCCTATCCACTTGCTCAACATTATTGGACTTGCAAGCACCCATAAGATCAGTACCCAAATGAAAAACAAAGGAAATATAATTAACCTAAGAGAGAGAGGGAATAGGCTTACTTTCCATCAAAGATGAAATTGGAGGAGTGAAGCCATAAAAACTCAAGCCATTATATTCATCGTGAATGCCATATTATTGTCAAGAAAGTATGCAACACATTGAAATTTATAGGCTTGGAACCCTAAGGAAATAGAACCCTAATTTACCCCAAATCGCATTTACCTATTAGCATGTGAGCCATCAATCAACCAAAATCCCCCAAGATCACCTCAGAAATGATTGAACAAAGTAGGATTTGTAACCCCACATGGAATCACAAATATTTGGACATCTTTCACCCACAACCAGAATTGTGTAAGCGTTGCACCAATTAAGATCGAAATCAATTCCACTCCATCCTTGAGTGTGAAGGGAAGAAAATCAAATGTTGAAATCACATTGGCAGGTGAGGACCTCTATTATTCATGCATGAGTAGCAAGATGCACAACATTGAGTAAGCAAAGAAACCCTAGAGGCTCTCTATTAACTCGAATTTGAACCTTCTTCGAGGGACTCCATGAATTATGTGGTGTTTGTTTGTGTTATTTTCCAATACATTATTATTTTCCAATGCAACCAGCTAGTATTACCTGTAAACTGACATTGGCATCCTTATCTAGTGGTATATCATAGCTATCCTTCATTAATGTTGGGTATCTTTCCATTATTATATATAACATACATCCTACTATTTTGGAAAACATATAAATATTTATTCTTTTTATGGTTGCTTTGTCCTATGGTGTATAAGTTCATTTATGATCCGGGTTAGACACATATTTATAATTTAATTAATTTGGCTCTTTGGAATGGATACATGTAATCCTACACCTACTCCATTTCAGTAAGGAATTACCCTTTCTACCAATTTCTCTTCACTTCACATTAATCCTTCGTTGTATCGGCAATTAGTTAAGAGTATACTATATTTGACTCATACCCCTCTTCACATATATTTTGCACTAGGGATTCTCTCTCAATTCTTGGAAGATATTCATGAGAGTCATTGGAAGGCTGCAATGTTAATTCTTATGTACATTTAGGGAACTACCAATTTTGTCATTCAATACACCTCTAGTACTTCTTGGGTTGTGGGCTTCACAAATTTTGATTGGGCTAGTTAAGTTGATGATTGGAAGTCCACATCTAGTTGTGTTTATCACCTTGACCTCACACCTATTTCCCAATCTTTCAAGAAGCAATCAAAAATTTCATTATCCAAAGAAAAAGATTAGTATCATGGTGGAGTTATTGCTAATAAAAAAATTCTTTGGCTTGGACAACTCATGACAGAGTTTGGCATTCTGCAAGATCATCCTGACAGTATTTGGTGCAATAATCAGAGTTCCATACACTTTTCTTGTAACCAGGTGGAGTATAGAAGGACGAAACATATTGAAAACCATATGCACTTCATTAGATATCTCATCGAGCATGGTGTTCTCAGCTCAAATTATTTTCCAACTGAAGAGCAAGCTGAAAATATCTTCACTAAAAATTTGGCATCACCTTTTTTTCTTCCTTGGGTGAAGGAATTTTTAGTGGGGGTCATCTTAAATCATCATTCCTTTTTTTATAGGTTGTTTTCTCTTTTATGTGGTGGATTTTGTTTGCCTATGGGTTTTTTTCCTTTTTTCTAATGAGAGTTTGTGCTTGCGTACCTTAACAGGCCTAGTTGTCGGGACCCATTGTTCTCTTTGTTTACTTCCTAAGTTTCACTTAAAAAGGGGTTGTCGATGTTATTTTCCAATGGAACCAACTAGTATTACCAGTAAACTCAAGTTGGCATCCTTATCATCGTGGTTGTGGTAGCTATCCTTGACTAATGTTGGTACTCTTTCCATTTTTATAGATAGGGAGAATCCTATTGTATTTAAATTCACATAAAGATATATTCTTTCTACTATTATTTTGTTCTATAGAGTCTAAGCTCATTTATGATCATCTTTAGACATAGATTCCTACACTGTTGCATTGGTTTTGGAGGGCCAATTAAAAGCATTAAATGAATCTCCGCACAAGTCCTACCGTGCTAAGAGAAGCCCTACCCTCTGCCCTCCTCCTAGACACATGAAACAATGAAGGATCTATTCTAAGAGTGAATCAATCAATGAAATTAACACTACCAACTACACAATGCAATGCGCCTGCTCCCAATAACTAAATAGTTTAGTTCTTGTGAATTACTTGTTTTTATTTTAAATTCCATGTCAACGATAGAAATAAGCAATTAAACTAATAACCGTGTAAATAATTATATTTAAAAAATATCAATTAAATAAATATATTTTTCAAATTTATGTAAATAATTAGAATACAACCATATTAATTTGATGAGGAATGGTTAGATCCGTGAATTTAATTTGAGTGGTCAAGTTTCTATCACCAAATTTCGAACAAAAAACCAAAAACTAAAACGTTTAGCCAAAACCATTTGGCATGATTCGGTGATGGGTGGTTGTATTACTAATTTTGTTTGTTCAGTTCTTTTTGGGTTTTTATCGTGCAGATTACCATGTTTATTAAAAACAACGCCAACCATGAACGTTTCTTTCATGTCATATTCAATCTGTTTAAATCGGTGTTACAGTCATTCATGATAGCTATAAAGCATGGATCGATAGATCGATAGAGAAAGTAGTCGAGATATGAAAAAAAGACGAGGCCAATTTATGAATGAGTGAGGGGTATAGGCCCATCATTGTCGTCTTTAGTTATATAATATTTTAGAAATTATATTAAATTTAAAAAATATCAAAAGAATTAATTTTTAACAAAAATCAAAGCCAATCGAGCTGAAACAATTACAATATCATCATTCTATCAACATGCTTAAAAAAAAAGGAATCCACTTGCTAACTACACTGAGTATTAAACATGAAATTGAATTAAAAAGTATTTTAAAACATTTTTCAACATTTATTTTATTAGTCCCTGCTATAGGCATAGAGGGACTATAGCCATCGATAAATCATTGACTACATATTAGTTTGTACTTTGACCGGAAATATTTGCACAAGACCTATTGTTGGAGCTATGGAATTAAAAACATATATTTTTATATATTAAAAACTAACATATATGTATTGATATGATTGGCTAAGAGATTGGAGGTCTTATTGTCGGCTTCTCTATTCCCAATGTAGTATATGGAAACATATCCAAACTTTTTCGATTAATGCTACCATATTGAAGGTCGATTAATGCTACCATTAGTTCGAATGTTTGTATTAGCATTTTCTGCTACTTGAATATATCTGTCAGTTTTGATATGTATAAGCATATTGAAATGTGTTCATATCGAAGCTTTGTATATTTCTTGAAATTTATTGACACTTATTCTGAGATGCCTTAATAGGCCCGACAACGTAAATGTTTACATGACGTGACGTTCTCCAACACCCCTGAAAACTTAAATGTTTGCATACCGCGAGGTCCTTAGATAGCCTAAGAGTCTTAAATGTTTATGTAAATATGGTTCTTGGGGTACATGCCAGTTAAATAGCCATTATATCTTTCATCCTTGATCTTCCATTGAAGATACATACATTGTTTACTAGTTCGGTGACTGCTTCTTCTTTGCTGGTTTGTCGGGTGCTACCATTGTATGTTTCATCCTCATAATCGTTGAAGCTAGATACATTTTTTACTGGTTCGGTGAGTGGTTCTTCTTCGCTGGTTTCTTGGTTGTTGTTTTTTGTTGTTTCGCTCGTGATTCGACCTGCGCTTCTGCATTTCATCGTTTCAGAGTAAGTTACGATGCCATAGTTTCATTTTGTATTCCTTGTTTGTTATTCAGTGTTTTGAGTTTGCAAGTAAGAATGTTTTTTTATTTTTAGTCACATGTTCCTTGTATGTTTTCGGTTCCTTTTCTTCTTTGGCTGCAGTTTGCTGATCGTTGGAGATACATATGTTGTTCAATGGGTCAGTGGCTTTTGTTGGTTCATTGGTTATGTTTGTTTGTCTGGGGTTTGTGCTTTGGGGCCCAAGGGGTGCATTTCAGCCTCTTTGTTCTTTCTTTCTGGTTCGGTCCTTGCTAGTTTCTTTTCTTTGATTCAGCCTTGCAAGGTTGGGGTGCAGCGGCGGTGGTTGGAGTTTTTTTTTTTTTTGGATTGTTATTGTTTTTTGGGGGTGCTTTACGGTGTTCAGCCCTTGCACCCACCAATCATTGTGTATTTGTGTTATTTTCCATTTTTCAAGAGGCTGTTATCTATATTTATATGATATTTTCCTGGTGCTCGAGTCCTGCCATGAAAGAAAATAGTTGCATACAAAATTGTTGGAGAATTACATGTGAAGTTACAATATCTGTTGTTTTTTTGTTGGGATAAAGCATATGTATGCAGCCTACATTTATAGACCATGTATGGTTAGATGTGTGTATATAACATGACATGTTCTTTCTCCTCTACATAAACTGGTGTGCACATGATACAACTTGTGTTGTGCTTGAAATATGATATGTGCAACAAAGATTCTTCAAGATTATATTTTCATGTCTGGAAGCATGTCTGGGTAGTTTGCCATGGAAAACTAAGAACTTGTAATGTGGGCACAACAGTCTGTGTAGAGGATAAAGAACATGGTTAAAGGGCATATCTGGATGAATTGTCAGGGAAAAGCAGAAATCGTTTAGCTGCGGCCATGCAATTATGTGATATTTTCTACCTTGTAATATATTTTGGCCAGGGGAAAAAAAGCTAGACGTTTACACCCATGCATAGAGAAGAGAAAAGGTTCATGTTTCTGCCTTTGTAAATTGTTCATTGAGTCAGTTTTGTTGTATGTACATATTGCTTTTTCTCCAGTGAATACCAGATTCCGTTAATGTACATTGAATTTTGTGGGTTCCCACATTGAAACAAACAGAGTAGCTGGAGAAAAGGAGGGAGTTTTGACTGCATCGACTGAAGAGGATATAGAAAGGTGCATTCTTGTATTGTTGTTTCATATTGCATTGTTTTGTATTTCATTTATGGTCTGTATATGTGATAATCTAGTTGTGTGCCTTCCTACATGGTAAGTTATCCGGGTTACATATTTTCCTTCCTGCATACTAATCTAGTTTATGTTTGTTGTGTTTGTGCTACATTGATGCATTTAAAGAAACATAATCGCTGGACAGGATGAAGGAATCTTTGGCGAGTAAATAGACCCTTTTCTTTTTATCTTAGATGTATGTTTTCATACTAACTTGCCTTCGTCTTGATTTCATCTTCGGCATTGCTGCCTTGGAAAAAATAGATTGCATGGACAGAGAGATGAATTCATCTATGCAGTAGCAGATGGTTCTATGGTACAATCTTCTAAAAGGTATACCAAGTGTGTTGGTAAATTAAATATACAAACCGAGAGGGAGCATATAATATTAGACTTGAAAATGATGAATTCATAGTAATGGGCCTTTCTGCGCTCCATGTTTCTACTTTTTCCTTTTTCTATTATACCTTTTCTTTTCTAACTCATCTGCTTAGTGTGGTTTCCGAGAATTCCCCATGAGCCAGTTGGTGGACTAACGGACTAACATATGTGGTCCTGCTTCTACCATATTCCATAGTTACCCACTTTGTCGATTGCAGCTACCAGGTTGGCAGGTTGAAGATTTCTCCCCTGGCTTCCGGGGGTTTGCGATATACAAATTATCCATCGTGACCTGCGGTCACTCCTTGTTTACTGTTAAACATTTCTCCAGTTAAAAAATTAAGATGCATACAGTTTTACGGTTATTTGGTCCGTCCGATGGACGATATACAATGCATATATTTTTATACTCCTGATGTTCATCTGTACATGCTTGCATCAGAAAAAGTTGAACTAGTGAGATGGCCATGAGCAATCAGTCATCCCAAACATCAACAGACTGATAAGACCAAAGGTAAAGATGCATACATTGTGCTATTACTATGTTTACTAAACAAATTTTGTGGGCTATATATTCATCTATGGAATGGTGGATATGTTGATTCCATTTACAATACATGGTTTCTGTCTCACAAGAAGTATCAACAATTACAAGAGAAACGTCGAACGTGTTGCATATTCCACGGACCAAGAGGTGTGGTTGCGAAACTGTGGCTCCATAGTTAATCAATACTATTCATGTACTTGTAGCACACTACCATTCACTTTAGTTTTCCTGTTCAAAAAATGTCATCAGGTCTAGAGTTGTGACATCCAAAGTACTGTCAATAGAGGGCTTGAACAGCCGACAAACTGGACAACTGTTTGTCAGGGACAAAATGGTTGTCTATACCACCTACTTGGACAAGGAAAACAAAAGTAGATACATTATGCGTGCTGATATGACAGACAAGGATGCCATGATGACAGTCACATGTACTGTTCCTCCACAACTTGTCCAAAAACATGAAGAAAATATATTGCCGTGTAATGGGATATCCATTACAAATTTTAATGTATTGCCTAAAATAGTATGTGACCGTGGAGATTGCGATCAAATTATTTTTCTCAACGAAACAAGTATTGTGGAAAAAATTCCTGCTATTTGTTCAGAATATCGCTTCCTCCCAGACTCGACTATCAGGTAGCTTGCACAGAGCACTGATATTTACCCAATCAAAACGATTGGGGCTGTTGTGACACTCGAAAGAAAATTTGGGTCGCAACACATTCTCCATATAAAGAATGGAGAGTCAGATAGTGACAAGGCAATGGTACAAATTTTCATATTCAGTTTTGTTCTTAACTTTCGCGTTTGCATATATGTCGGATAAGTTACAAAAATAAGCTACAATTGTTCGATACTTATTCAGATTTGTTTTCATTAATGGAACAACAAATTCATAGAGGGAAGATTCCACTTATGCTGTTCAAAAATATAACAAAGAATAAGGATGCTAGAGAAAGGATATTTCCAACAACCCAAACAATGTTTGTAACAGAGTTGCGAGCAGATATAGTAGAGGATCTGAAGAAACTAGGTAACTCTACAATTGTTGTGTGCATACATCCACAAAATCAGCCTCACTTTGCTTATAGAAATAGCCTTCAACAAAGTTTTTTACCTGTTTACTTTTTCTTTTTTGTTTTATAGGGGGGGGGGGATGTAGTTATGTATTATATTGTTCAATGTATTAATCCCCTTGCTCATGTTGCCTGGTTGAATTCTTTTAGTTGCAACCAATATGTACTCGACCCCCTTTGAGCCTGTATGTGCAAAATGCCATTCTGCTTCTTCTGCTTCTGCTTTGATAAGTGATGATACGATTAATTGTCTGTGATGCGATGAAAAAATTCCATATATTTATGGGGATTGCGTCAATGGTGTTATCCAAACCGTGGACAACACAACTATGCAGTGTTCAGTTAGGCAACCTCTGTTACAAATTGTGCTTCCTGAATTAGCAGAGTTGTCATATGAAATGTATTTACACAAAAAGGAAAGAAGTGTCTATATGCTACGGAAGCTTCAGATACAGAGAAAATTCACCTTAAATGAGGACAATGCAATTTTGCATATCGGTTGAAGAAGGGAAAAAATAAATTAAATGAAACTTTGGGAGGAAATGAAAATACCTCGTGTCTCTCTGTAATATTTGTTCAACATCCAGATGAATGTTCATTTCAAGAGAAAAGGAATGTGTCGACGTCTTTTCTTTATATATCAAATTGTTTGGTGCAAAGGTTGATGGGTTCTACTCAATGGAACCTTCTGGGAACTTTCTTCTAGGCTATTTAAACTATGGTTGGTTCTTGGTTATCTAGTTTGTCTTTCAATTTGTATACGGTGGAACTCCATCTCTTCTTTGGAGGACACAGAACAATATAGTTAAATTTTTGTTGACCAACTGGCACGCATATCCGCCTGATAATTTCTATGGCGCTGTGACGCAAATGTACTATGTGACTTGTTTTGGAAAATTTCCTTGATCGATGAACTTGATCAAATTATTGTTGTGAAATAATTTGAAATCAATGAATATATAGTGTGTGAAGTGCAACTTTCCTATCATACCAACAAGAGGCTCTTAAAATTCAAATTGATGGTTGTTTTCACAATTTTTGCTTATTCGATGAACTTGGTAAAATTAATATCCTGGAATAATTTGAAATCAACGAATATATACTATGAAGAGTGAAATTGTGCTATCATATGAACAAGAGGGCCTTAAACTTCAAATTGGTCTTTGTTATGCTTGTGGTGATATAATTTTACAAAAAAAAACTTTTGTTTCCTTCATTTTTTTAAAAATAAGCGATTTAACATCCTTTAATAATTTAATGTAATTCACTTGTACAATAACAATAGTTAATATTAATATTTTAGTATGTGAAAATAATTTTTTTACCTAAAGTTAGATAGGATGAGAATTTCTAAACAATTGCAATATTGAACCCACCAGACGTGGAATCCATAAGTCCACCCGCCAATTTGTATATTGCAGAAGTCTGGGTGATATTTGTAGGACATCGAACAAAAGAGGTTCAATCCCGCCAGGCCGAGAATCCACGATCCAAAAAGTGCCTAAGTATGGAATGAGGGATTCACATATTCTCTATAAAATCTCTTGTCCATACTTTCTAAAAGTACATGTTTACTATGTATTGCTCATTTGTCGAAAAAAAATTATATCAGTCGCTCGACCAAATTGTACAAACTTTCTCATTTAATTAAATTCTGCAATAGAAAAAATTATTATTAATAATTTAGTATTGAAAATCATGTTTTTAGATATGTTAGATAGTTGATAGGGATTAGTATATATAAATAATGGAAAACTTGAACCCTCCAGCCCTCGAGTCCATCTGTCAATCTTTATATCGCGTAACTTCAAGGGCTATTCGGAGGACAAGGAACAATGAAAACTGCAATGTTGAGCGACGTAGCCCACAGGTCTGTTTGTCAATTTGTAAATCGCGGAGATGTGCCTGGTGTTTGTACAGAGTGGAACAATAGAGGCCCAATTTTCAGCCCATGAGCCCCACAGACCCGATAAAAAAAAATTGCTAGATATGAAATTCATACAGGATCTCTATGGGACACTAAAACTTCAATGTTCAACCAACCAGCTCAAGTCCACCTATCCACTTGTATATCGTGGAAATCTGGGTGCTATTTGTAGGAGACAAAACAATGGAGAATCTATTGTTGGTCCGCCAGGCCGCGAACCAAAAACTACCTAGGTATGGAATGAGGGATCTGCATATGTTGTATAAAATCTCATTCCATAGTTTATATAGAGACAATGTCCATAAGTTTGCATGTCAACCTGTATATCGTGGAAGTCTAGGTCCTATTTGTAGGACACAAAACAATAGATACTTAATTTTCATCCTACCAAGTCGTGAACCTGCGATCCAAAAAGTGCCCAAGTATGGAATGAGGGATCTGTATATGCTCTAAAACAATGTTTTTGTACAACACGGAACAATAGACACCCAATTTTCAGTCCACCAGCCCCAGAGTTCCCGATAAAAAAGATTTTCTAAATATGAAATTCATACGGGATCTCTGCATATGTTGTATAAAATCTCATTCCATACTTTATTTAGATGCTATGTCCACAAGTCCGCGTGTCAATTTGTATATCGTGGAAGTCTAGGTGCTATTTGTGGGAGACGGAACAGTAGATACTTAATTTTCATCCTCCTAGGTCGC
Organism: Picea mariana; assembly: GCA_032191745.1. Classification (NCBI taxonomy): domain Eukaryota; kingdom Viridiplantae; phylum Streptophyta; class Pinopsida; order Pinales; family Pinaceae; genus Picea; species Picea mariana. The sequence continues at coordinate 100,072 of JASDQU010241985.1, forward strand.
AAACCTGCGATCCAAAAAGTGCGAAAGTATGGAAGGAGGGATCCACATATTTTCTAGAAAAATGTGTTTGTAAAGCGCAGAACAATAGATGCCCAATTTCCAGCTCATGAACCCCAGATCCCTTGATAAAAAAAAATCCTAAATTTGAAATTCATACGGGATCGCTATGGGACAGTAAAAGTGTAATGTTCAGCCAGCCAGCTTGAGTCCACGAATCAATTTGTATATCGCGAAAGTCAAGGTGTTATTTGTAGGAGACGAAACAATAGAGACTATTTTTGGTGTGCCAACCCGTGAATCCGCCATCCAAAAATTGCCTAAGTATGAAATGAGGGATCTACATATGCTGTATAAAATCTCATTCTATATTTTATATAGAGACTATGTCCAAAATTTCGCGCGTCAATTTGTACATCTTGAAAGTCTAGGTGATATTTGTAGGATACAAAACAATAGATACTTAATTTTTGACCCACCAGATCCTAAACCCGCGATCCAAAAAGTGTGCAAGTATGGAATGAGGGATCCTTATATGCTCTAAAACACTATCAATTTGTATATCATGGAAGTATGGGTTCTATTTGTAGGAAATACAACAATAAAGACTCTATTTGTGTCTCGCGAGACCGCGATCCAAAAAATGCCTAAGTATGGAATGAGCTATCCACATCTGTTGTATAAAATCTCATTCCATGCTTTATATAGACTATGTCCACAAGTTCATGTGTGAATTTGTAGATCGTGGAAGTCTAGGTGCTATTTGTAGGACACAAAAGTCTAGGTGCTATTTGTAGGACACCAAACAATAGATACTTAATTTTCATCCCACCAGATTGCGAACCCGCGATCCAGAAAGTGCCTAAGTATGGAATAAGGGATCTTCATATGTTCTAGAACACTATCAATTTGTATATCGCGTAAGTCTAGGTGATATTTGTAGCAGACGCAACAATAGACACTCTCGTTTTAGCTCGCCATACCACAAGCTTAGGATCCAAAAACTGCCTAAGTATGGAATGAGGGATCTGCATATGCTGTATAAAATCTCATTCCATACTTTATATAGAAATGTCCACAAGTCCACGTGTGAATTTGTATATCATAGAACTGTAGGTGCTATTTGTAGGACACTGAACAATAGATACTTAATTTTCAGACTGCCAGGCTGTGAACTCGCGATCAAATGCAATGTTCAACCAAGTAGCCTGTAGGTCCTCCTATCAATTTGTATACCACGGAAATCAGGGTGCTATTTTTTGGACACAGAACAATAGAGAATCTTTTTTCAGCCTGCAAGGCCGCCAACCCATGATAAAAAAACTGCCTGAGTATGGAATGACTCTTTTTTATATGGCTTGTTTGTAGAAATACTTTTATATCACTTGACCAACCAAATTGTGAAAACTTTCTCATATAATTAAATTATGCAATATAAATATTTAACAGTAATAATCTAGCATAGATCAGGTTTTGAATTTGTATATGGCGGAATTGTCACTGTTATTTATAGAGCACGGAATAATAGATGCCCAATTTTTTGCCCACCAACACGAGAACCCCCGATCCAAAAAAGTGGCTATTTATGGAATTAATACAGAATCTCTAAGGAAAAAAAAAATGGAATGTTGAACCAACCAACCCACAAGTCTTCCTATCAAATTGTATATCGCGGAAGTGTAGGTGCTATTTGTAGGACACAGAACAATAGAGGCTCAATTTTCAGCCCGCCAGGCCAAGAACCATCGACCGTTCACATGCCCTTGGTATATCTTCACCCGACCGCTTTTCATACTTTGGTATTTCTTGCAATTAGTTTTTCCATTGTTGTTGCCTTTGTACTTGTTTTTAGATACACAATAATTAACCTTTAATTCTAGTAGCCATCCTGCAGCAACAGTTAAAACTGTCATTAATGTCTAGAAGTCCGGAGAATATTTGTCATTAGTATTAATTAAACTAAGATTTTGCCAGAAGCATGTTATCCTTTCCAAGTATTCATTTCAAAGGCCACACAATATTTTTTTTGTGTGCCGACGAGTTGGTTCTTTTAAGAAATTTTTGATTCTTAATTTGTTTTCAATGTCACCACCACGTTTGCACTTTTTTCTAATTGTGCAATTACTGAGTTGTGATATTCACAGCTCATTCCGCACGAACCCTGGAAATTTTCATTGATCAACGAAAGTATCGAGGATATATTCCATTTATACACATCATTTCAAACATCATCTCGACCAAACGAAAATTCTAAATAACTTCTGGCAGCAATTCTCTCCACACATAGTAAACACATTAGGGCATAATGACCAGAGGTTCCACTATTCCAGAGCATATTGTTACTATTCATCTCCCTCCACCTAGTAGCAAAAAAAGAGATGGTCCCTTGGTTCACCGAGAGATATATTTCAAGCCAAAAAATTCCATCGCAACCCTGGCTGGTCAAAGAATCTGCCCAGTTGTAGTCATTTCTATCGCAGAAGTTGATGACATGAATTCTAAGCCGGAAGAAGATGATCTGATGAACGATGATACGACAATGGATGATGGTAATGTAGTGAATCTTCCTACTCCTGTGCCCAAATTGAAATCAACCATAACGAACATACCTTCTTGGCTCAGTGATCATAGTCATGACAACACCAAAAGGAGTTTCAAAAAACAAACTGACGGTGAATGCAACAATCACTTTGCACCACGAAAGTAGGAATTCCAGAGTTCCAAATTAGTACGTTCTGGGCAGAAGAGTTTAAATGTAAAGAAATGATATGTTGATGCTCCCAGAGATATATTTCAAGACAAAAAAATATTGTTAAAGATTTTCAAGCATCAGGTCCAAAACTCTCGCTCCTGCCACGCATTTTCCTACTAGTCATCTCTTTCTGACCAGAATGGACTAATTTGGGCCTATGCAATTGCACGTGTAAGTTGTGCTACTAAATTTGTTTGGACTATGCAGACGTGGTTTTAGCTAAGGGCTATTCCACTTTCCCTGCAACCATTTTCATCTTCGTTCTGAGGAAAAGGTTTTGAAAAATATTAACATCAGTAGACAATGATTCATCGAAGAGAAAACTCCAAGGATCTTGCATACTATAGAACCCATGCCTGTGTTTGTCGTAGATACCTTTTAATGTTCTGGCCCGAAGAACTGGGTCCAGGTTCTAAGCATAGATGTAGAGTACTCAGTGTTTTTCTTATTTTTTTTATTTTAAATGGATTTTCTATTAAAAAAAAATTCTTTGCAGTCTTCATTGCTGCCTCTTTTCTGAGTTTAGAAGATGTTCTAATTGACATGGTTCGGTGCTCTCATACTTCTTCGATCTTGTTTTTATTAATACCAATGTACAATGTTGCAGGAAAATCGTTGTTCTTGCTTCTAGACATTCAAGTATTAAGTTTTAATGCTAACAACCCATAATGAAATAACTTTAATACTTGAGTTAATATGTTTCACTGATGGTAGAATGTATGAAGAACAAAGTTACATGCACACGTTCCAATAAAATCTAATCTTCCACAAAAAAATTGCTGGCAATTAGTAGAAAAGGAAATCTAGTGGCTAAGTTGATATGTTACAGTCATGGAATAATGTATCAAGAACATAGCTGTAGGAATACATTGCAATAAAATGTAATCTTCAACAACGCATTTGCTAACAATTAGTAGATCATGGTTTTGCAACGATGGCACTTCTTTTAAACCAATTTGTTCTTACGAAAACTGCCTTTCGCCTCTCTATTTTCCCACTCTTTTATTCCCTCTAGTTTGTCTTCCTAGTTACTTAATCATTTTTTTTTCTGACAATGCGTTCATCCACATCTTCATGGATTCACGCGTTTGTATTTCCAACGACCGCTTCCCCTTTCTTTAAATTGACCATCTATTGTTCCCTTTCCCACAACTAGCACCCAGAGTTCTGCCATATACAAATTGACAGGCGGACTTGCGTGCTGGTCGGGTCAACATTGCAATTCTACTTTTCCATGACCTCCAAACAATATTCGGAGCTTCGGTATATACAAATTGACATATATTCAAAATTGCAACAGTTCTCAGATCATACGCTTTTCTGTATTACGATCCACCTATCATGCCCTTTTCTGTGCTGCACATTTTTGGATTGAAAACTTTCGAGAAATACAATTTAACCATTAGGTCCTCGCATATTTAGTGGAACTATTATCACCCCATTTTGAATCTCATCTCTTCTCTTTCCATACCTCGCCATTTGTTCAAATTTATGTGCCGAATCATCGGTTTGTCGGGTTGAAGTTATATTCAGTTCGTAGTCATTGTTTCCTGTATCTACACCCCTTTGTAATTAGAAGTTGGCAATTATATATAAGATCTTATTGCCACATATGCAATTAGCAATTTCCCTGTTCCATACTTATCCACTTTGGTGGAATTCCACAAATATACAAACTGGTCACTCAACTGCCCCATCATGATCTCTTCCATTTTACACATTTTGCACTCAAAAATTTCGAAACATGAAATTTCATTGTGAAACACTTGGTTGTCCTTACTATCCCCATAACCCTTTTTTTCAATATCATCTGACCTCTTTTTAGAGCTTGTCATTCTTTCCTTTCTCCCTGACCTCTCTATCAGCTTCACACTTGTCTATAATAAAAGAAAATAAAAATTTATATATATATATATATATATATACATATCTTGTTTCTAAATATGGAATTACTGGCATTTAATTCTAACAAGTCGTCATGCAGAAACCATATATATTTTCTTTGATGGGTGAAAGGCTCGATGACATATCGTATTCATGTGCATTAAACAAAAATTTGCGGGTGGATTATATTATCCCTCGCAAGTGTTCATTTCAAAATCATAAAATCTTGTTCACATGGTGTTCCCTTTGCACGTTCACAAAACCTCCATTGCTTAATTACTCTTCGCCGTACTCGCCACATTCGCATTTCTAAATATGCAATAAATATATTTCACTACTAATAGTTCATCATGCACTACCAATACATGTTTTCATTAATCAGCTAAACTCTCAAGGAGCTTTCCCATTCAGAAGCATTTAACCAAGATTTAGCAAAACGTTACATTATTCGCTCTAACAATTCATTTAAAGCATCATTTACAACAAATAAACCTTCTCATAAACCTATGGCATCAACTCGACAATATTTCTGTGGAGATACAGTGAACACCTTCGGGCGTGGGGACCAAAACTTCCACTGGTCATTTTCTTATTACTCAACCCCTACCACAGAGAACCAAGTAATTTGAACCTCCGGGATTGCTCATGCAGGCTATGTCCCTGAGGTTTTTGACTGTAAGGACCTGTTCTCTGGGTGCACTGATAAATTTATTACAGACCAAAGAATTATTCCACTGTACGACGACTCTTCTATTTATTTGTCATCTCAGGTCTTCCACTAGATGTTAAAATTGCCTGAGCCAACATTGAAATTTAAAGGAGAATATTGCAAATAGTTCATAGCAAAGCATAATAATGGATTGGACCTCTTGCCCCATTTTTTGGAAAGGATGAATCTAGTTCCTGAAGATATTAAAAGTATCCAGGTTAGTTCATTTAGAACTCGATTTTGTGAAATTACCTGGTTGTTTACAAGAATAACGAGACAGGAGTCCACAGGTACTATTTCCCTCATGGCCCTTTATATTTTGTATTTCACCACCAACGAACAAGCCATTTTTTATTGGGGCAGGTTAACTTCCCATGAAATATCTTCCCAATTTTCAAGCTACAAAAGGAAAAAGAAATTTTATATGTCATCCTATTTAGTTTTTGCAATAGCACATTCCTGTCAATTTCCGCAGTTGTCTCTGTCCAAAAAAGTCAACTACGAATTCCACCCAGTAACGTTCTGGTACTAGGCCTTCTAGAGGCACAAGTCTTCCCAATGTTTTTATGAGGTTTTTAATGGCTTCTTGTCTGTTTTCAAATTTTTGTTGTTAGTAGAAAATGCTCCCCACATATCTGAACAGGCAACTAGTTTTTTGCACAATAAGGGGACACTCCAACAATTGGATAATTACACTGTCATAAGAATTTTTGGCTCCACGAAACAACCTGCTCTCCTTACATTTCACGTTACAGACATAATTTTTATTGGAGAAGTAGCACGTCAATACAGCTACTGGTTCCATCTATTCCAAAAGAAGAAAATAAAACAGTTGATTCCTCTGCCTTGGAAAATAGTGGAGTTCGTCTTGAAAAACGTCAATAAAATTGATGATTTTGCAGCACATTTTATCATCTCCAACCTCAGATATGCTGAAGACATAAGAGGATTCGAAACCTATGATATTTTTAGAGAACACTTACAATCACTTGGCCTCGGTGAGTGTTTTGTAAATAAACGCCTGCCTAACAAGAGTGACTGTGACGGTCCTGCTTCTGACACCAACATCGTAGAAATAGTGCAAAGTTGCACTAAATTGTACACGCAATAGGGGAAAGGCCCTAGGTACAAGAGTGTTCAATCCGCAAATACCACTCCAAAAAGTATGAAATCCCAGAGCATCGCTCCAATGAACCATCACATCAACAAAGAAACCTAGAGTTCTTCAAATGGAGGAGGAGATAATGATCCTCCTCACTCTAAAATTGATGGTTATCACAAGCTTCAAGTAGAAAAGAAGAGGAAAAAAAATGTGGGTTAGGGAGAAGAGCCGGAAATTTTCCCTGATTTTCATTTCAAACATCATCTCGACCAAACGAAAATTCTAAATAACTTCTGGCAGCAGTTCTCTCCACACATAGTAAACACATTAGGGCATAATGACCAGAGGTTCCACTATTCCAGAGCATATTGTTACTATTCATCTCCCTCCACCTAGTAGCAAAAAAAGAGATGGTTCCTTGGTTCATCTAGAGATATATTTCAAGCCAAAAAATTCCATCGCAACCCTGGTTGGTCAAAGAACCTGCCCAGTTGCAGTCATTTCTATCGCAGAAGTAGATGACATGAATTCTGAGCTGAAAGAAGATGATCTGATGGACAATGATACGAAAATGGATGATGGTAATGTAGTGAATCTTCCCACTCCTGTGCCCAAATTGAAATCAACCATAATGAACAGACCTTCTTGGCTCAGTGATCGTAGTCACGACAACACCAAAAGGAGTTTCAGAAAACAAACTGACGGTGAATGCAACAATCACTTTGAACCACGAAAGTAGGAATTCCAGAGTTCCAAATTAGTACGTTCTGGGCAGAAGAGTTTAAATGTAAAGAAATGATATGTTGATGCTCCCAGAGATATATTTCAAGACAAAAAAATATTGTTAAATATTTTCAGGCATCAGGTCCAAAACGTTTGCTCTTGCCACGCATTTTCCTACTAGTCATCTCCTTCTGACCAGAATGGAATAATTTGGGCCTCTGCAATTGCACGTGTAAGTTGTGCTACTGAATTTGTTTGGACTATGCAGAGGTGGTTTTAGCTAAGGGCTATTCCACTTTCCCTGCAACCATTTTCATCTTCTTTCTGAGGAAAAGGTTCTGAAAAATATTAACTTCAGCAGGCAATGATTCATCGACGAGAAAACTCCAAGGATCTTGCATACTGCAGAACCCATGCCTGTGTTTGTCGCAGATACCTTTTAATGTTCTGGCCCGAAGAACTGGGTCCAATTTCTAAGCATAGATGTAGAGTACTTAGTGTTTTTCTTATTTTTTTTTATTTTAAATGGATTTTCTATTAAAAAAAAAATTCCTTGCACTCTTCATTGCTGCCTCTTTTCTGAGTTTAGAAGATGTTCTAATTGACATGGTTCGGTGCTCTCATACTTCTTCGATCTTGTTTTTATTAATACCAATGTACAATGTTGCAGCAAAATTGTTGTTCTTGCTTCTAGACATTCAAGTATTAAGTTTTAATGCTAACAACCCATAATGCAATAACTTTAATACTTGAGTTAATATGTTTCACTGATGGTAGAATGTATGAAGAACACATTTACATGCGCACGTTCCAATAAAATCTAATCTTCCACAAAGAATTTGCTGGCAATTAGTAGAAAAGGAAATCTAGTGGCTAAGTTGATATGTTATCTAGTGGCTAAGTTGATATGTTATAGTCATGGAATAATGTATCAAGAACATAGCTCTAGGAATACGTTGCAATAAAATGTAATCTTCAGCAACACATTTGCTGACAATTAGTAGATCATGGTTTTGCAACGATGTCACTTCTTTTAAACCAATTTGTGCTTACGAAAATTGCCTTTCGCCTCTCTATTTTCCCACTCTTTTATTCCCTCTAGTTTCTCTTCCTAGTTACTTAATCATTTTTTTTCTTACAATGCGTTCGTCCACATCTTCACGGATTCACGCGTTTTTGTTTCCAATGACCACTTCCCCTTTATTTAAATTGACCATCTATTGTTCCCTTTCCCACAACTAGCACCCAGAGTTCTGCCATATACAAATTGACAGGCGGACTTGCGTGCTGGTCGGGTCAACATTGCAATTCTACTTTTCCATGATCTCCAAACAATATTCAGAGCTCCGGTATATACAAATTGACATATATTCAAAATTGCAACAGTTCTCAGATCATACGCTTTTCCGTATTACGGTCCACCTATCATGCCCTTTTCTGTGCTGCACATTTTTGGATTGAAAACTTTCGAGAAATACAATTTAACCGTCGGGTCCTCGCATATTTAGTGGAACTATTGTCACCCCATTTTGAATATCATCTCTTCACTTTCCATACCTCGCCATTTGTTCAAATTTCTTTGGTGAATCGTCGATTTGTCGGGTTCAAGAAATATTCAGTTCGTAGTCATTGTTTCCTGTATCTACACCCCTTTGCAATTAGCAGTTGGCAATTATATATAAGATCTTATTGCCACGTATGCAATTAGCAATTTCCCTGTTCCATACTTATCCACTTTGGTGGAATTACACAAATATACAAACTGGTCACTCAACTGCCCCATCATGATCTCTTCCATTTTACACATTTTGCACTCAAAAATTTTGAAACATGAAATTTCATTGTGAAACACTTGGTTGTCCTGACCATCCCCATAACCCTTTTTTTCAATATCATCTGACCTCTTTTTAGAGCGTGTCATTCTTTCCTTTCTCTCTGACCTCTCTGTCACCTTCGCACTTGTCTATAATAAAAGAAAATAGAAAGTTATATATATATACATATCTTGTTTCTAAATATGGAATTACTGGCATTTAATTCTAACAAGTCGTCATGCAGAAACCATATATATTGTCTTTGATGGGTGAAAGGCTCGATGACATATCGTATTCATGCGCATTAAACCAAAATTTGCGGGTGGATTATATTATCCCTTGCAAGTGTTCATTTCAAAATCATAAAATCTTGTTCACATGGTGTGCCCTTCGCACGTTCACAAAACCTCCATTGCTTAATTACTCTTCGTTGTACTCGCCATGTTCGCATTTCTAAATATGCAATAAATAGATTTTACTACTAATAGTTCATCATGCACTACCAATACATGTTTTCATTAATCAGCTAAACTCTCGAGGAGCTTTCCCATTCAAAAGCATTTAACAAAGATTTAGCAAAATGTTACATTATTCGCTCTAACAATTCATTTAAAGCATCATTTATAGCAAATAAACCTTCTCATAAACCTATGGCATCAACTCGACAATATTTCTGTGGAGATACAGTGAACACCTTCAGGCATGAGGACCAAAACTTCCACTGGTCATTTTCTTATTACTCAACCCCTACCGCAGAGAACCAAGTAATTTGGACCTCCAAGATTGCTCATGCAGGCTATGTCCCTGAGGTTTTTGACTGTAAGGACCTATTCTCTTGGTGCGCTGATAAATTTATTATAGACCAAAGAATTATTCCACTGTACGACAACTCTTCTATTTATTTGTCATGTCAGGTCTTCCACCAGATGTTGAAATTTCATGAGCCAACATTGAAATTCAAAGGAGAATATTGCAAATAGTTCATAGCAAAGCATAATAACGGATTGGACCTCTTGCCCCATTTTTTGGAAAGGATGAATCTAGTTCCTGAAGATATTACAAGTATCCAGGTTAGTTCATTTAGAACTCCATTTTGTGAAATTACCTGGTTGTTTACAAGAATAACGAGACAGGAGTCCACAGGTGCTATTTCCCTCATGGCCCTTTATATTTTGTATTTCACAGCCAACAAATAAGCCATTTTTTATTGGGGCAGGTTAGCTTCCCATGAAATATCTTCCCAATTTTCAAGCTACAAAAGGAAAAATAAATTTTATATGTCATCCTATTTAGTTTTTGCAATAGCACATTCCTGTCAATTTCCGCAGCTGTCTCTGTCCAAAAAAGTCAACTACGAATTCCACCCAGTAACGTTCTGGTACTAGGCCTTCTGGAGGCACAAGGCTTCCCACTGTTTTTATGAGGTTTTTAATGTCTTCTTGTCTATTTTCAAATTTTTGTTGTTGGTAGAAAATGCTCCCCACATATCTGAACAGGCAACTAGTTTTTTGCACAATAAGGGAACACTCCAACATTAGGATAATTACACTGTCATAAGAATTTTTGGCTCCACGAAACAACCTACTCTCCTTACATTTCACGTTACAGACATAATTTTTATTGCAGAAGTAGCACGTCAATACAGCTACTGGTTCCATCTATTCCAAAGGAAGAAAGGAAAACAGTTGATTCCTCTGCCTTGGAAAATAGTGGAGTTCGTCTTGAAAAACGTCAATAAAATTGACGATTTTGCAGCACATTTTAGCATCTCCAACCTCAGATATGCTGAAGACATAAGAGGATTCGAACCCTATGATATTTTTAGAGAACATTTACAATCACTTGGCCTCGGTGAGTGTTTTGTAAATAAACACCTGCCCAAAGAGTGATTGTGACGGTCCTGCTTCTGACACCAACAACGCAGAGATAGTGCAAAGTTGCACTAAATTGTACACGTAATAGGGGAAAGGCCCTAGGTACAAGAGTGTTCAATCTGCAAATACCACTCCAAAAAGTACGACATCCCAGAGCATCGCTCCAATGACCCATCACATCAACAAAGAAACCTAGAGTTCTTCAAATGGAGGAGGAGATAATGACGCTCCTCACTCTAAAATTGATAGTTATCACAAGCTTCCAGTAGAGAAGAAGAGGAAAAAAAATGTGGGTCAGGCAGAAGAGCCGGAAAATTAGAGTCAGAACATGGAAGTTGACACTGATATGGATGTCATATTCCCCTTCCTTGATCAGCCCCAATACGACATCCACCATAGCCATCCAATGGACATATCCGTTACCCAAAATTTTGACGAAGATGAATCCTTCATGTTCCAGAGCGTTGTTTTTGATAGCTCGAACAAAATATTGATATTTGAGGAAAAAAATGTTAAAAATATTAAAGGAAAATCTTGTTCATAGGTTGATCTTGCCAACATGCGGCCATCTGAAATCTATTAACTTCACACCACGACTAGAGAAGCACTTCATTATTCCATTGGATGCATTGAGACCCAGAATGCCAAACTGAAGAACCGAGTCAAGGAATTGGAATATGCTTTCATTCCTATGCCATTGCTTGTCGATCCTTTGGAAATAACCATGCCTGGAACCCCTGCACCCAATGTAAAAGAATCCTCCACCCTGCTCACATCTTGTAAAGGATATTTGGAAAACAATATCAAAAAATGAATGGAACTGGTTACCCAGGCATGGAAAATATCACAAACCATCACTTCCTTTAGAACCAAGGCACATAGCTTGCTCGAGCTTTTGCAAGACAAATTAAAAGATGAAGAAAATTTCTTTTTAAAAGCAGTCATCCCTTTTGGCAATATTGTCAACAATATGATAGAAACAAAAAGAAGAGAAGAAGATCTTCCATCCAAAACATGGATCGGCTAATTGAATTCATGTTGGAAACAAAAATTAAAGAACCTGCATCTCATTGTTCAGTCATGTGAACAAGCCATAGCAAAGAAAGATAAATTATTCACAAAGATGTCAAATATAGACCTAGCAGGGAAAACCAACGATTTCCAAGACCCCCTCTTAATCACAAACTCCTTTCCCTTAAACAAGAAAGAGTTTGATAAATAGGTTTCTATGTTGAATACCTTGTCTCTTGAAAAGTTTTACAGCATCCTTCAATTTGATCAAGCTCACTTCCATGGCTGGCTAGTCAAATATGCAGTACAGAATGAGGAAATTCATCAGGCTCTCTCTAATCTTTCTATTGACTTCCAGGTATTAAAAAATGAAGTTTTCAACATCAAAATTCAAAATGAGATAAACGTCACCCAAATGAGAAGCTACATTGAAGAATGGGTTGAAAGGCACAAGCTTCCAACCAAAGACAATAGACATTTCCCAACATTCCAACAGTCGTGGAGAACATCCTTCAAACCGCAATCGTCGTCGACATCAATGAAATGACAATCACAAGCAAATATCTGAAGCACTCATATGTACCTTGACTGTAAGTTTATTCATCGCATATTTCTTTGTTTCTTAGCCTGGTTATTCCACTTTCTTAAATACATATGTATAGACAAACACTTATACCTTTCCATTTATTTTCTTTTGCACCTATTGCACTCTATCTTCTTTTCACAATCCTGTTTCTTGTACATATTTCACTGATATTTTGTGGGAGGCCCAATCCTAGTCTACATGAAAAACGCATTGAGATTTTGGTTTATATGTAACAAAATTTATTTTTTTGGTATATTTCAAAATTTACAGTACTATGTAACAAAATTTCCTTTTTTCACATACTTGAAAAAAAGAATGCGTTTAAATTTTTATATGTTACAGACTCTATTCTTATCTTTCCACATTTTGTATAACAGATGCATTTGTTTTTTAATATGTTAGACTTTTATTCTTATCCTTCAACAATCTGTATGGAAAATGCATCTACTCTTTTATATGTTACACACTTTTCTTTTTTTATATATTTCAAAATAAATGTCGTTCAACAATGCAAGCGTCATTTACATATGCCCCATGTTCACAAATGCAGTTAAAATTTTATATTACTTACCTCCTATTAGTTTATGTCATCATATATTTTTATCTTTCACCAATCCATATGGAAAATGAATTTAAATTTCCAAATTTAATCTTGCATTGTCAACAAATTTTTTACTTTGTTATATACTTTCAAAAAAATTAGGTTTGCTATAGACTTTCAAAAATTATATGTTGATGTGTCTGTCGACCATCATTTAATTTTGTCCTATCTTTCATGATATACAATTTGCACAACATTTCCCTAATATAAATTTTGCACCAAACACTTCATTTCATTTACAATTTGACCCCATTTTCCACAATTTCCTTTCTAACCTCTTTGGCAGGGACTGCGCTGCCACGCAGCCTTGTTTATCTTATGGCCAAAACATATTCCCCGAAAAAAGCCAAAACATAGAATAATTAGAATACAGCCATATTAATCGGTACCATCATAGTTGTCATGTGACCAATCTGGTACGATGTAAAGGTGAGCAATAAAATATGAACAACTGAAGGTTGATGTTGCTAAAATTTCATGATCTGAGCAATAGAATATACTAGCAACAAAAACTTTTATGTTCCATCTTTTTCAATTAATGGCATCAATGGACATATATCAACCACCTTTTACATAAAAGTGGTTGTCGCTAGTTGACGACCAGCATGCAAACAATCATTAATAAATTAATACATTTTAAATATAACAAATAAATAATAAATAATTATCTTTATTTTTTTAAACTAATTATTAATAATTTATTAAATTATAATATTTAATTACTTAATTGTTAATAATTAATTAATTATAAAGTATAAATTAAGGAGAAATAAAATATATATCAAAATAATAATAATAAAGTAACCATGTGATAATAATAATAATAATAATAATGCCCCGGATGGGGTGACACGCGGTGATGAGGTGACACCAGGCTTAGCACTAAGCTTGGGCTTAAATGCCAATGGCCGCCACCCACACATATGCATTTACGATGGTGGACGGCCATAGCAGTAGCATTACGATGGAGGGACTCCTCCCTCGCACGACCATTTACGCCCACTGCGTACTCAGCCTAATAGGGGTTAAAGGCGGTCAGGTGATCTTGGCTTCTGGTTATGTTCTTTCCTATGAGCCCGGACAAAGCGGGACTACTGCGGCTTCGGCTCTACTCTTCTCTTGGATGCTCTGGTGCAGTCCTGCACTCCTCTTGCCCTGGCTCACTACCCTTACGTTGCATCTTGGCAAGGATTTTCCACGCAGTTTGTCTTTGTGTGATCCGAGACAGAGCTGGCCTGCTCGTGCTCTGTACCTGCAACCGCTCGCGTCCTAGCTCTTATGCTTATCTCTTCGCCCACTTTATACATTCATTCATCCCCAGGATACTATGGCTAGAAAAAGAGGCAGACCTCGCTGTGGCTTAGCCTGGAATGCCCACAAGGCGCAGCGGCGACGGAAAGAGCAATTGGAACGCGCTCTAGCATTGGTGACCTCCATGCTTCAGAACAAGGCCCAAGCTGAGAAATTGGCGTTGCTTGCCACCATTGCAGAGTCGGGAGCCGACTGTAGCAGAGAGGACATGGCAAGGAAGGAGGCTGGAACAGAGGATGTGTATCCCGCCTGTATCGTGGAGGACGACCTGTTTATGGAGGACCTGTTGACTGCGGAGGAGCCCCGCGCCACAGTGGCGACCCGCCGGGAGGTAAGCAAACCCAATTCGGGTCTGGATGAAGAGTTCCCCGACTGCATTGTTGAAGAAGTTCCTTGGCCGGGTAATAATAGTCCTACCAGCCATGAAATGTAGGCAACTGGAGCAGATTTGAAAGTGGATAACATCCGCTCGGTGAGGAAGGCTGCAGGGGATGATGTGAAGCAGAGGGAGTTCGATGCTGGAAGTGATGCAGCTATGGACTTGAGGAATGTTCCCCTCAACGACGCGGCTGGCAGTTTGCATGGCTCTCTCCTCCGTGCGGAGCACCTGTCCCTGGTGTTCGAGCTCCGAGGCCACATGTCTGACCTGGAGCATAGGGCCCTCCTCATGGGCCAACGCCTGAACATACTTCTCGATGCATATTCCAACATTCCAGCTCAGCGTAAGTGCCCCCTCTGCGCACAGGATTTTGCCATCCCGACTGGGTCCATGTGGCAGACTGGAGTTGACAACAGGTCACCGGGTACCTAGTTTTTTATGCTCTCTTGGTTTTTAGTCTTTTTATGTTACTGTTTTACGTTATTTTGGACTATAGACATCT
>JASDQU010241985.1:159128-176173 GCA_032191745.1 Picea mariana
GGGGGGGTACTACATATGATTTCATGGTGATCTAACCTTTTTCCTAAGGTTGGATGATGACTTTTGATGTAATAATTAAAGGTATAAAAGTTGAGATCTTTCACTTTTTTCCCATCCTCATCCCACCCACTTTGCATATAGCCCTCCCTTGATGACCTTGAATTTAGGTCTTTTAATGTAGGATAAACAAATTATAAAGATGCCTAAAGATATAAACAAAAAGGATCAAAGAAAGGAAAAAAATAAAGCAAGGAAATTAAAAAAGAACAAGCCAATAGAGGTAAGGCATTGGGGATCCAAGATACCATACTATTTTCTCTTAGTGGAAGTAGAACAACCACCATTTTGAAGAAATGAAAGTGATCCAGTGTAATTGCAAGGGATTAGGCACCACTTGAAAACAAGAAAGTAGAATCTGATACACAATCATCCTCAGAAAATAAAGCTATCATGAGAGACAAAAATAAGCTATGATGACATGGAATCAACATTAAACAAATATGGAGAAAGGGCAATTACATCAATATCAATGCTTAAGAATCCTTAGGAGGGATTTTCATAATCGAGAACCTAGTGGAGTTTACCCTTCTCAACTGGAATATATTGGCTAGTTGCCCTCTTCCACAAAGTCACCTCATATATGAGACTACAATTATTTAACATTTATGCTCCTAACAATATGTAGTTGAAAATTATTTACTTGGGATCATTAAGAAAATATGGGAATTAGATCATGACGAGGGTAAAATTTTGGCTGAAGATCTTAATCTTGTTCTTTACCCAACAAAAGAAAGAGAAGGGCTCTACTTCCAAGATAAATTCCAAGAAAATATGGAGGATATAATCATGGATTGGGACTTTATGGATCAACACTCATCCGGTGGAAAATTCACCTAGACAAAAGGACGAATAGGGTTGGGACATATTGTAGAAGAGTTGGATTGTTTTCTTCTATAGAGATCTTTCCTTTATTGAAATCTCCAACTCTAATACAAAATTCTCCCCTCATTGATATCATATCACAAGTTTGTCTCCTTAGCCATTGAACCAACGGAATATTATAGAATTGTCGCCTTCAAATTTAATCCCTAGCGATTGCAATCTTCACATAGAGCTTGGAGTATAATAGAGAACTCATGGTCTACACCTTATTTTGGGTCACCTTCATATGTTTGCAAGAAAAATATCAATTAGTAAAGAAAGATATTCAACAATGGACCACTTCATCCTTCACCTTGCCAACCAAAGAAAGAGAACATTATCAATAAGAACTACATAGGCTGCAATGCAAAATGAAATACCAAGACTACATCAATGAACTCAAAACAAAAAGAGACATAGTAAGTGAACTTCATAAAAAACAACAAGAAGAAAAGGAACATTAGTGATTGAGCTCTCATAGCCGCTAGCTAAAGTCTAGGTATATAAATATAAATTTCTTTCACAAACAAGTTGATGCTCATAGAATAAGGAATATTGTGTCAAAACTTGAGGAAACAAATGGGGAAACTAACTTGGTGGGCTCACTCAATTGTCGAGTGCTTTGATTTTTTAGGATGTCTCAATGCGTATGTATCCAGCACATTGTTGAGTTGCAGCGTTGAGGGTTTTCATCATTGGAGTGGGTCGCATCTTCCTAACCTCTCCGCCATACTCAAACTCCTTCCGACAGAGATCAGTAGGAGGCAGGGCGCTTCCATTGAGATAGTTTTGGCCCATTTTGACGACAAAAACCATCAACGCGACCTCCTACAGCAACAGTTCGGGCGCACTTAGAGGAAGATACGTCTGGGGTTTGTGTGGAGTCCGGCATGGTAGATTCAGTCTTGCTCAGGCAAGGCGATTTGGGCAGACACTAGGGCGACCCCTCAGAGACAAATCTCATGCCTTTATGACCACCAGAGCTCCTAGGGTGAGTTTTCTAGTGCATGTAGTAGTTGTTGCGTTTTTGTGTGTTCTTTTTGTAATCCGACAGCACTCATCCAAACGTCTTCCACCTTTGGAGCATATCATCTAGATCAGTCAATAAAAGAAGAGCACCAGAGTTCACAGGGTGAGTTTGCCAGTGCATGTAGTTGTTGCGGTGTTTTTGTGTCTTTTGTAGTCCGGCAACAGTCATCCAGACATCTGCCACATTGGGAGCATATCATCCAGATCAAGTTCCTTGCTTATTTATTCCAGTTATTAGCATATATTGATGTGTGTATTCTAGTCTCGATATGACCTGTAAAGATCCACTGAAGAGTTGTTATTATTTCCGCATTTCATTATTTTGTCATTACTTCAGTTAATAAAATAAAGCTAAGGCCCCTATTGCCCGAGCATTGTGCATGCTTATATGATTCCATATTATACATAAACATTAGTCAGAAACCCTATCACAATTATAGCAACAAAGACAGTTGCACCATTGCCACCTTGTATTATACTTTCTATATTCCCATTAGCTTCAGTAATTTTATGCACCAGCTCTTGAGCATCGTTGTCCTTAGGTCCTTGACTACATTCAGTCACTTTTTCCTGCCCTTCTTCCCACCTTCCAGACTAAATCTTCTCTTTTGCCCAAGCTATGGCCTCTTTCATTTCTATGTCTGAAGCATATGGCATTAGATTATCATCTGCATAATTATCATTTTCATCATAGAAAGTAAAATTATCTTTTCTTTCAGAGACAATTTCAACTACATATGATTCAAGAACATCAAATCCTTCTCCATCATCTAGTAAGATTTCTCCTAAAGTTTCCAATCTTGACCTTTGAGGTTTTTCTTTGGTCCCATTACCACCTTCTGTGGTTGGAGAAACATACGAGGACTCCTGAGAAGAATTAGAATACAAGCCTCTTTTCTGATTGACATAAGAATTGTTAAGTTCTGGCATCCAATCTTTCCAAGTTTTCATTTTCTACAGTGAAGAGGGGGACTGTGAAGGAGTGGGAGAGGGCAGATGTTGAGTCATAAGGTGCATCTTCTCCCTAGGTGCTAAGGCATTGCAATGCTCTCTAGCATCATACCAACATTTTCTCGAGATTTTTCTCATGGTGTTTAGAAGAACAAGGTATTTTTTCTCATATATACTTGATGTATCCAAGTTTGTGAGTGTTGTTCCAATCTTAACTTCACTAACAGGCACTTCTGTTTTCTGGGAAGATTGCAAGAAGCTAAAATGTCTTTGTTGAGGGAAGCCACCAAAAACATCATCCATTTTCAGCCTGCCAATCCCATTGTTGAATGCCTGAGGCTTGTTGAAATGGGAATAAGCTACACCAGGTGGCTCTGTAAAGTTAGTTTGGGAAGGGGAGAAACAAGTGTTGGATATAACAGAAACATCATTTGAATCTCGAGATGGATAGCCCACTCCCTGTCTACAAGGGAGGCCAAAGATGAGAGACCTGTCCTGCTTTGGAGAGAGATCAATTGGCCTGTACAATGATACAATCATTATAGATATTTGAAACATTTTCTATTGCATGTTTCCACAGAAGACAAAATTATTTGATCTATGCTTCACGCATATATAGATGGCAAGTTATCATTACATATAGACTAAAACTAAGTATGGGAAAAACACAACTTTTGTCCAAACAAGATTTTCTGATGAACATTGATAATCACATTGGATGGATTCTCAGAGTTGATTATGAACCTAATCTCAGTAAAAACAAGTTGAATTACTTATATAATAAACCATATATAAGATTTTTTTCAACATCAACAACTGTGTTGATGCGCATTTTTATTACAAACATATATGATCACCAATGTGTGAAACTGCATAGATCATTCTTTTTTTTTCAACAGTGGCTTTTTTCAAATAAGAAAAATAATCCTATTAGGTATAAGAAGCACACCCTTACAAACTATTGCTTTGAAGTTGAATATGAACTAGACATTTCAGATGAATACCACATATCAAAATATAATGCAAGTCAGAATTCCCAAAAAGTTAAATATTAACTATGCCTAATATAATCAATAACAGGTACACCCTGTTTTATTAGTATAGAATTTTATTTTATTCATTGAGATAAAGAAAACAATGCCTAATTTTTTTATAAAACAAATTGATCCTTTGATTGTATATCAAAGTAATTGTTTGAAGGAGAGATTATATTAATATCCAGAAATACCTAAAAACTATCCTTAAAATTGTTGAGTACATCCTGATAAATAGTAGCAAGGAGTGCATAAAGCTTCTCTGATCAAGGCCTATCACTACACTATCATAATACGAATAAGCCAAAAGGCTTAAACTTGAACATCAAAATACTATTTTTAAAAATTAAGAGGAAAGGAATTTGGCCCAAATTTCTTTTGATAATGTAGTTTAAGACACCCAAATTATCTTTCTAAAACAAATTTTGTGTGGGTCGCTGAAAAATCCAATCGATTTATTAGCCAAAAACACGATTTAAGGCTCCACCATATGGATGACAGAAGGGATTAGACTTCTTATTTACAAAGTCATGAATGAACAGACAATCCAGGAGAAATTAATGGTTAATATAAGGCGAACATAGTTAATGGTTATTTATGGTTCCAGTTTGCTCTGGACCTTAAACTTTGGACACTGTACATAGAACTGTTTAACAGCGGTAGGCTGATTTCATATGATACAGATAGTTGAGGATCTAATTCAAAAGGGGATTTCATTGTACCCTTGATTTTGCCTCGTCTTGGCAACCTAACCCCCACACATTTCTTTTTGTAATATGCTTTGTACATTCTTGCATCATTAATAGAAATTTAGAAGCATAGTTCAGAAATAAAGAGTATAATCATTTTACGACAAAACACAGGCATCTAATAGGAGAGAAAGAACCTGAGCTTTGAAGTGAATGCAAACAAAGACTAGTCTTCTGACATCCAAGACAATAGAGGCCGATGCGAGCTCGGCTTCTCGGAGATTGGCTGCGAAGATGATGATGACTTTGATGATCTTGATCTTGAAGGCCTTGAGATTGAACTTTTGTTTGTTGATTCTTCACAAAAACTACTAGAAACTCCATCGACACCTCTAAAAATATCACCATAGAAATCATCACCAGAGGCTCTGGACCTAGTAACCGTGGCATGGAGATTGGAAGGCTAGTGAACATCCAATGCTTGGTGAGATGAGGATGGTGATATTTGTTTATCATGTGTTAAGAAGTAGTAGATTCTATGACATAGTCAGAGCGGGTAAATGATGTCATTAATACAATGATATAATCTCAATTTGTAAAAGCTAAAATGGTTGAATATTGACTCATGTTAATGAATATGGTGATATTGAATATGGTGATATTTCTCCTCCTCATAATGCTGGGTTAGACAATCTGGAAAATAATTTCTTGTTAGAGATGCGCTTTTGTAAGAGGGAAAGTTAGCACGCGCTAGCTTTCCCCCACAGTGGAATGATCTTGTTAGAGATGTGTATATGCTTGTGTAAGAGGGAAATCTAGCACATGCTAGCTTTCCCCCATGGTAGGATGATGTTCCAGATGCACTTGTGCTTGTGCAAGAGGGAAATATAACATGCACTAGCTTTCCCCAACACTAGAATGATGTTGTTCGAAATGCGCTTGTGCTTGTGCAAGAGGGAAAACTAGCATGCGCTAGCTTTCCCCAACACTGGAAAGGTGTTGTTCGAGATGCACTTGTGCTTGTGTAAGAGAGAAAGCTAACACGTGCTAGCTTTCCCCCATGGTGGAATGATGTTGTTTGAGATGCACGTCTACTTATGCAAGAGGGAAAGTTAACACATGCTAGCTTTCTTTAATGGTGGAATGATGTTGTTTGAGATGTGCTTGTGCTTGTGTAAGAGGGAAATTTAGCATGTGCAAGCTTTCCTCCATGTTAGAATGATGTTGTTCGAGATGTGCTTGTGTTTGTTAAAGAGGAAAACATGGCACACGCTAGCTTCTCCACACAATGGAATGATGTTATTCAAGACCTGCTTGTGCTTCTGCAAGACTGAAAGTTAGCATGCACTAGTTTAACCCCACGGAGGAATGATGTTGTTCGAGATGCGCTTGTGCTTGTATAAGAGAGAAAGCTAACACACACTAGCTTTCCCCCACAGTGGAATGATCTTGTTTGCGATGTGTATATGCTTGTGTAAGAGACGTGCTAGCTTTCCCCCATGGTAGGCTGATGTTCGATATGCGCTTGTGATTGTGAAAGAGGGAAAGCTAGCATGCGCTAGCTTTCCCCAACACTAGAATGATGTTGTTCAAAATGAGCTTGTGCTTGTGTAAGAGGGAAAGATAGCACGCACTAGCTTTCCCCCATTGTGGAATGATGTTGTTCGATATGCACTTGTGCTTATGCAAGAGGGAAAACTAACATGCACTAGATTTCCTTAACAGTGGACTGATATTGTTTGAGATTTGATTGTGCTTGTGCAAGAGGGAAGTTTAGCGTGTGCAAGCATTCCTCCATGCTAGAATGATGTTGTTGGAGATATGTTTGTGTTTGTGAAAGAGGGAATGCCAGCATAGGGTAGTTTTTCCCCACAATGGAATGATGTTATTCGAGATGCACTTGTGCTTATGCAAGAGGGAAAGCTAACATATGCTAGCTTTCCTTAATGGTGGAATGATGTTGTTTCAGATGTGTTTGTGGTTGTGCAAGAGGGAAGTATCGCATGTTCAAGCTTTACTCCATGCTAGAATGATGTTGTTCGAGATGTGCTTATGTTTGTGAAAGAGGGAAAGCTAACATACGCTAGCTTTTCCCCACAATGGAATGATGTTATTCAAGATGTGCTTGTGCCTCTGCAAGACTGAAAGTTAGCATGCACTAGTTTTACCCCACGGAGGAATGATGTTGTTCGAGAAGCGCTTGTGCTTGTGCAAGAGAGAAAGCTAACACACGCTAGCTTTCCCCCATAGTGGAATGATCTTGTTCAAGATGTGTATATGCTTTTGTAAGAGGGAAAGCTAGCATGCACTAGCTTTCCCCCATGGTAGGATGATGTTCGAGATGCGCTTGTGCTTGTGCAAGAGGGAAAGCTAGCATGTGCTAGCTTTCACCAACACTGGAATGATGTTGTTTGAGATGCGCTTGTGCTTGTGTAAGAGGGAAAGATAGAATGCACTAGATTTGCTCCATGGTAGAATGATGTTGTTCGAGATGAACTTGTTCTTATGCAAGAGGGAAAGCTAACACACACTAGCTTTCCTTAATGGTGGAATGATGTTGTTTGAGATGTGCTTGTGCTTGTGCAAAAGGGAAGTTTAGCATGTGCAAGCTTTCATCCATGCTAGAATGATGTTGTTCGAGATGTGCTTATGTTTGTGAAAGAGGGAAAGCTAACAAACACTAGCTTTTCCCCACAATGGAATGATGTTATTCAAGATGTGCTTGTGCTTCTGCAAGACTGAAAGTTAGCATGTGCTAGTTTTACCCAATGGAGGAATGATGTTGTTCTAGATGCACTTGTGCTTGTGCAGGAGAGAAAGCTAGCACATGCTAGCTTTCCCCCACAGTGGAATGATCTTGTTCGAGATGTGTATATGCTTGTGTAAGAGACATGCTAGCTTTCCCCCATGGTAGGATGATGTTCGAGATGCGCTTGTTCTTGTGGAAGAGGGAAAGCTAGCATGCGCTAGCTTTCCCCAACACCAGAATGATATTGTTCAAAATACGCTTGTTCTTGTGTAAGAGGGAAAGATAGCACGCGCTAGCTTTCCCCCATTGTGAAATGATGTTGTTCGATATGTACTTGGGCTTATGCAAGAGGGAAAACTAACACGAACTATCTTTCCTTAACAGTGGACTGATGTTGTTTGAGATTTGATTGTGCTTGTGCAAGAGGGAAGTTTAGCATGTGCAAGCATTCCTCCATGCTAGAATGATGTTGTTGGATATGTGCTTGTGTTTTTGAAAGAGGGAAATCTAGCACAAGGTAGATTTTCCCCACAATGGAATGATGTTATTCGAGATGCACTTGTGCTTATGCAAGAGGGAAAGCTAACAGATGCTAGCTTTCCTTAATGATGGAATGATGTTGTTTGAGATGTGTTTGTGCTTCTGCAAGAGGGAAGTATCACATGTTCAAGCTTTACACCATGCTAGAATGATGTTGTTCGAGATGTGCTTGTGTTTGTGTAAGAGAGAAAGCTAACACACTCTAGTTTTTCCCCACAATGGAATGTTGTTATTCAAGATGTGCTTGTGCTTCTACAAGACTGAAAGTTAGCATGCACTAGTTTTACCCCACAGAGGAATGATGTTGTTCTAGATGTGATTGTGCTTATGCAAGAGAGAAAGCTAGCACACACTATCTTTCCCCCATAGTGAAATGATCTTGTTAGACATGTGTATATACTTGTGTAAGAGGGAAAGCTAGCTTTTCCCCATGGTAGGATGATGTTCGAGATGCGCTTGTGCATGTGCAAGAGGTAAAGATAGCATGTGCTGGCTTTCACCAACACTGGAATGATGTTGTTCGAGATGCGCTTATGCTTGTGTAAGAGGAAAAGCTAGCACGCGCTAGATTCCCCCATGGTAGAATGATGTTGTTCGAGATGAACTTGTGCTTATGCAAGAGGGAAAGCTAACACGCACTAGCTTTCCTTAACGGTGGAATGATGTTGTTTGAGATTTGATTGTGCTTGTGCAAGAGGGAAGTTTAGTGTGTGCAAGCATTCCTCCATGCTAGAATGATGTTGTTCGAGATGTGCTTATGTTTGTGAAAGAGGGAAATCTAACACACACTAGCTTTTCCCACAATGGAATGATGATCGAGATGTGCTTGTGCTTATGCAAGAGAGAAAGCTAGCACACACTAGCTTTCCCTCATAGTGGAATGATCTTGTTCGAGATGTGTATATACTTGTGTAAGAGGGAAATCTAGCACGGACTAGCTTCCCCCCATGGTATGATGATGTTCGAGATGCGCTTGTGCTTGTGCAAGAGAGAAAGCTAGCATGCACAAGCTTTCACCAACACTGGAATGATGATGTTCGAGATGCGCTTGTGCTTGTGTAAGAGGGAAAGCTAGCATGCACTTGATTTCCCCCATTGTAGAATGATGTTGTTCGAGATGAACTTGTGCTTATGCAAGAGAGAAATCTAACACACACTAGCTTTCCTTGACGGTGGAATGATGTTGTTTGAGATGTGCTTGTGCTTGTGCAAAAGGGAAGTTTGGCATGTGCAAGCTTTCCTCAATGCTAGAATGATGTTGTTCGAGATGTGCTTATGTTTGTGAAAGAGGGAAAGCTAACACACACTAGCTTTTCCCACAATGGAATGATGTTATTCAAGACCTGCTTGTGCTTCTGCAACACTGAAAGTTAGCATGCGTTAGTTTTACCACACAAAGGAATGATGTTGTTCGAGATGCACTTGTGCTTGTGCAAGAGAGAAAGCTAGCACACACTAGTTTTCCCCCATAGTGGAATGATCTTGTTTGAGATGTTTATATGCTTGTGTAAGAGACGTGCTAGCTTTCCCCCATGGTAAGATGATGTTCGAGATGCGCTTGTGCTTGTGCAAGAGGGAAAGCTAGCATGCACTAGCTTTCCCCAACACTGGAATGATGTTGTTCAAAATGCGCTTGTGCTTGTGTAAGAGGGAAAGATAGCACGTTCTAGCTTTCCCCCATTGTGGAATGATGTTGTTCGATATGCACTTTTTCTTATGCAAGAGGGAAAAATAACATGCGTTAGCTTTTCTTAACGGTGGACTGACGTTGTTTGAGATTTGATTGTGCTTGTGCAATAGGGAAGTTTAGCATGTGCAAGCATTCCTCCATGCTAGAATGATGTTGTTGGAGATGTGCTTGTGTTTTTGAAAGAGGGAATGCTAGCACAGGGTAGCTTTTCCCCACAATGGAATGATGTTATTCAAGATGTGCTTGTGCTTCTGCAAGACTGAAAGTTATCATGCACTAGTTTTACCCCACAGAGGAATGATATTGTTCGAGATGTGCTTGTGCTTATGCAAGAGAGAAAGATAGCACATGCTATCCTTCCCCCACAGTGTAATGATCTTGTTCGAGATGTGTATATACTTCTGTAAGAGGGAAAGCTAGCACGCACTAGCTTTTCCCCATGGTAGGATGATGTTCGGGATGCACAACACTGGAATGATGTTGGTCGAGATGGTCTTGTGCTTGTGCAAGAGAGAAAGCTAGTAGGTGTTAGCTTTCCACCATGTTGGAATGATGTTGTTCGAGATGCACTTGTGCTTATGCAAGAGGGAAAGCTCATATGCGCTAGCTTTCCTTAACGGTGGAATGATGTTGTTTGAGATGTGCTTGTGCTTGTGCAAGAGGGAAGTTTAGCATGTTCAAGATTTCCTCCATGCTGGAATGATGTTGCTCGAGATGTGCTTGTGTTTGTGAAAGAGGGAAATCTAGCACACAGTAGCTTTTCCCCACAATGGAATGATGTTATTCAATATGTTCTTGTGCTTCTGCGAGACTGAAAGTTAGCATGCACTGGTTTTACCCCACGGAGGAATGATGTTGTTCGAGATGTGCTTGTGCTTGTGCAAGAAAGAAAGCTAACACACACTAGCTTTTCCCCACAATGGAATGATGTTGTTCGAGATGCACTTGTGGTTATGCAAGAGGGAAAGCTAACACGCGCTAGCTTTCCTTAACGGTGCAATGATATTGTTTGAGATGTGTTTGTGCTTGTGCAAGAGGGAAGTATCGCATGTTCAAGATTTACTCCATGCTAGAATGATGTTGTTTGATATGTGCTTTTGTTTGTTAAAGAGGGAAAGCTAACACATGCTAGCTTTTCCCCACAATGGAATGATGTTATTCAAGATGTGTTTGTTCCTCTGCAAGACTGAAAGTTAGTATGCACTAGTTTTTCCCCACGAAGGAATGATGTTGTTCGAGATGCGCTTGTGTTTGTGCAATAGAGAAAGCTAGCAGATGCTAGCTTTCCCCCACAGTGGAATGATCTTGTTCGAGATGTGTATATACTTGTGTAAGAGGGAAACCTAGCATGTGCTAGCTTTCCCCCATGGTAGGATACTGTTCGAGATGCACAAGTGCTTGTGCAAGAGAGAAAGCTAACATGCGCTAGATTTCCCCAACATTGGAATGATGTTGTTCAAAATGCACTTGTGCTTGTGTAAGAGGGAAAGATAAGATGTGATAGCTTTCCCCCATTGTGGAATGATGTTGTTCAATATGCCCTTGTGCTTATGCAAGAGGGAAAACTAACACGTGCTAGCTTTCCTTAATGGTGGATTGATGTTGTTTGAAATTTGATTGTTCTTGTGCAAGAGGGAAGTTTAGCATATGAAAGCATTCCTCCATGCTAGAATGATGTTGTTGGAGATGTGGTTGTGTTTGTGAAAGAGGAAAAGCTAGCACAGGGTGGCTTTTCCCCACAATGGAATGATGTTATTCAAGATGTTCTTGTGCTTCTGCAAGACTGAAAGTTAGCATGCACTAGTTTTACCCCACNAGTGGAATGATCTTGTTCGAGATGTGTATATGCTTGTGTAAGAGACATGCTAGCTTTCCCCCATGGTAGGATGATGTTCAAGATGCGCTTGTGCTTGTGCAAGAGGGAAATCTAGCATGCGCTAGCTTTCCCCAAAACTGAAATGATGTTGTTCGAGATGCGCTTGTGCTTGTGTAAGAGGGAAAACTAGCACGCGCTAGATTTCCCCCATGGTAGAATGATGTTTTTCGAGATGAACTTGTTCTTATGCAAGAGGGAAAGCTAACACGCGCTAGATTTCCTTAACGGTGGAATGATGTTGTTTGAGATGTGCTTGTGCTTATGCAAAAGAAAAGTTTAGCATGTGCAAGCTTTCTTCCATGCTAGAATGATGTTGTTCGAGATGTGATTGTGTTTATGAAAGAGGTAAAGCTAGCACAGGCTAGCTTTTCCCCACAATAGAATGATGTTATTCAAGATGTGCTTGTGCTTCTACAAGACTAAAAGTTAGCATGCACTAGTTTTACCCCAAAGAGGAATGATGTTGTTCAAGATGCGCTTGTGCAAGAGAGAAAGATAGCACATGCTAGCCTTCCCCTAGAGTGGAATGACCTTGTTCAAGATGTGTATATGCTTGTGTAAGAGACATGATAGCTTTCCCCCATGGTAGGATGATGTTTGATATGCACTTGTGCTTGTGCAAGAGGGAAAGATAGCATGCGCTAGCTTTCCCCAACACTAGAATGATGTTGTTTAAAGTGCATTTGTGCTTGTGTAAGAGGGAAAGATAGCACGTGCTAACTTTCCCCCATTCTGGAATGATGTTGCTCGATATGCACTTGTACTTATGCAAGAGGGAAAAATAACACGCACTAGCCTTCCTTAACAGTGGACTGATGTTGTTTGAGTTTTGATTGTGCTTGTGCAAGAGGGAAGTATAGCATGTGCAAGCATTCCTCCATGCTAGAATGATGTTGTTGGAGATGTGCTTGTGTTTGTGAAAAAGGGAAAGCTAGCACAGGGTAGATTTTCCCCACAATGGAATGATGTTATTCGAGATGCACTTGTGCTTATGCAAGAGGGAAAGCTAACACACACTAGCTTTTCTTAACGGTGGAATGATGTTGTTTGAGATGTGTTTGTGCTTGTGCAAGAGGGAAGTATAGCATGTTCAAGCCTTACTCCATGCTAGAATGATGTTGTTCAAGATGTTCTTTTGTTTGTGAAAGAGGGAAAGATAACACATGCTATGTTTTCCCCACAATGGAATGATGTTATTCAAGATGTTCTTGTGCCTCTACAAGACTAAAAGTTATCATGCACTAGTTTTACCCCATGAAGGAATGATGTTGTTTGAGATGTGCTTGTGTTTGTGCAATAGAGAAAGCTAGCACACGCTAGCTTTCCCCCACAGTGGAATGATCTTGTTCGAGATGTGCATATACTTTTGTAAGAGGTAAAGCTAGCATGTGCTAGCTTTCCCCCATGGTAGGATGATGTTCAAGATGTGCTTATGCTTGTGCAAGTGGGAAAGCTAGCGCATGCACTAGCTTTCCCCAACACTGGAATGATGTTGTTAAAAATGCACTTGTGCTTGTGTAAGAGAGAAAGATAGCACGTGCTAGATTTCCCCCATTGTGGAATGATGTTGCTCGATATGCACTTGTGCTTATGCAAGAGGGAAAACTAACACGCGCTAGCTTTCCTTAACGGTGGACTGATGTTGTTTGATATTTGAATGTGCTTGTGCAAGAGGGAAGTTTAGCATGTGCAAGCATTCCTCCATGCTAGAATGATGTTGTTGGAGATGTGCTTGTGTTTGTGAAAGAGGTAATGCTAGCATAAGGTATCTTTTCCCCACAATGGAATGATGTTATTCAAGATGTGCTTGTGCTTCTACAAGACTAAAAGTTAGCATGCACTAGTTTTACCCCACAGAGGAATGATGTTGTTCGAGATGCGCTTGTGCTTGTGCAAGAGAGAAAGATAGCACACGCTAGCCTTCCCCCACAGTGTAATGATCTTGTTCGATATGTGTATATGCTTGTGTAAGAGGGAAAACTAGCACGCGCTAGCTTTTCCCCATGGTAGGATGATGTTCGAGATGCACAACCCTGGAATGATGTTGTTCGATATGGTCTTGTGCTTGTGCAAGAGAGAAAGCTAGTAGGTGTTAGCTTTCCACCATGGTGGAATGATGTTGTTCGATATGCACTTGTGCTTATGCAAGAGGGAAAGATAACACGCGCTAGATTTCCTTAACGGTGTAATGATGTTGTTTGAGATGTGCTTGTGCTTGTGCAAGAGGGAAGTTTAGCATGTTCAAGCTTTCCTCCATGTTGGAATGATGTTGTTAGAGATGTGCTTGTGTTTTTGAAATAGGGAAAGCTAGTAAACACTAGCTTTTCCCTACAATGGAATGATGTTATTCAAGATGTTCTTGTGCTTCTGCAAGAATGAAAGTTAGCATGCACTGGTTTTACCCCACGGAGAAATGATGTTGTTCGAGATGTGCTTGTTCTTGTGCAAGAGAGAAATATTGCACATGCTAGCCTTCCCCCATAGTGGAATGATCTTGTTCGAGATGTGTATATGCTTGTGTAAGAGGGAAAGCTAGCACGCTCTAGATTTTCCCCATGGTAGGATGATGTTCGAGATGCACAACACTAGAATGATGTTGTTCGAGATGGTCTTGTGCTTGTGCAAGAGAGAAATCTAGTAGGCGCTAGCTTTACACCATGGTGGAATTTATGTTGTTCGAGATGAAATTGTGCTTATCTAAGAGGGAAAGCTAACACACGCTAGCTTTTCTTATCGATGGAATGATGTTGTTTGAGATGTGCGTGTGCTTGTGCAAGAGGGAAGTTTATCATGCTCAAGCTTTCCTCCATGCTTGAATGATGTTGTTCGAGATGTGCTTGTGTTTGTGAAAGTTGGAAAGCTAGCACACACTAGCTTTTCCCCACAATGGAATGATGTTATTCAAGATGTTCTTGTGCTTCTTCAAGACTGAAAGTTAGCATGCACTGGTTTTACCTCATGGAGGAATGATTTTGTTCAAGATGTGCTTGTGCTTGTGCAAGTGAGAAAGCTAGCACATGCTAGCTTTCCGCCACAGTGGAATGATATTGTTTGAGATGTGTATATGCTTGTGTAAGAGGGAAAGCTAGCACGCGCTAGCTTTCCCCCATGGTAGGATGATGTTTGAGATGCACAACACCAGAATGATGTTGTTCGATATGGTCTTGTGCTTGTGCAAGAGAGAAAGCTAGCATGTGCTAGCTTTCCACCATGGTGGAATGATGTTGTTCAAGATGCACTTGTGCTTATGCAAGAGGGAAAGCTAACACGTACTAGCTTTCCTTAACAGTGCAATGATGTTGTTTGATATGTGTTTCTGCAAGAGAGAAAGCTAGCACAAGCTAGGTTACCCACATGGTGGGATGATTTTCAAGATGCGCTAGTGCTTGTGCAAGAGGGAAAACTAGCATACGCCATCTTTCCCATAGGTTGGAGTGATGTTGTTCAAGATGTGTATGCGCTTGTGCTTATGAAAGAGGGAAATCTAGCTTGCGTTATCTTTTTCCTACGGTGGAATCATGTTGTTCGAGATGTACTTGTGCTTGTGCAAGAGGGAAAGCTAGCCTGAGCTAGTTTCCCCAACGCTGGGATGATGTTGTCTGAGATGAGCTTGTGTTTTCCCATTAGGGAAAACTATCACAAGATATTATTCCCCTAGAGTGGGATGATTTTGTCCAAGATGAGCTTGTTCTTGTGCAAGAGGGAAAGCTAGCACGCACTAGCTTCCCCCAGGGTGGGATGATGTTGTCAGAGATGAGCTCATGCTTGTGCAAGAGAGAAATCTAGCACGAGCTAGCTTTCCCCACTGGTGGGATGATGTTGTTCAAGATGGAATATTGCTTGTGAAAGAGGGATAGATAACATGCCTAATGGTGGGATGATGTTTTTCGAGATGCACTCCTACTTGTGCAAGAGGGAAAACTAGAATGCACTAACTTTCCGCCATGGTGGGATGATATTGTTCGTGATGTGCTCTTGCTTGTGAAAGAGGGAAAGCTAGGGTGTGCTAGATTACCCCCTCGGAAGGATGATGTTGTTCAAGATGCGCCCCTGCTTGTGCAAGAGGGAAAGATAGCATGCACTAGCTTTCCCCCAAGGTGGGATGATGTTTTTTGAAATGTGCTCCTACTTGTGCAAGAGGGAAAGCTAGCATGCACTAGCTTTCCCCCACGATGGGATGATGTTTAAGATGTGCTCTTGCTTGTTCAAGATGGTAATCTAGCACGCACTAGATTTCCCTCATGGTTATGACTCATAAGATCCTCATTATGCTAGCTTTCTTGCAAAATAATTTGAGGGATCCAAGTACTTTTCAGCCATTGCTTGAAATTGTGGAAAAACATTAAATGCACCAACCATTTTAGACTAATAAATACAAGTTTTTCTGCTAAAAGCATCAAGGAAAGCTCTAAAAAAAATCATCCAACATACATATTCTACATATTTAGGACGACAAATAGAACTGTGCACTAAATCTAGCACCCCGCATTCTAGTGTAGACATTGTGCCTTCTAATTTGCTTGTCAATTGCACAATATTCATGAGTCCAAATTATAATCATTTTTTTTTGTTCATCATCCAATTTACCATGCTTTTATTTTTCATTTCTAATAGAGTTTTGGCATTCACATGAAGAAACCTCTAATAACACTAGTCCACAAACTATTTTCTATAATAGATGATGCAAATTATAAATTTAACTTCAAAACATATAAATTCCCTTCTTAGGAGCATGTAAACGAACATTCCTTGCTTGGTTATTCACAATGCCAATTTTTTAAGTGGAATTTAACATTCTAGCCAAAATCTATTATTTTTTCAATAGATTTCAAATCTCTTGCCAAATTTGGCACGTGCAACACTCCTTGCAAAATATTCCTTCCTCCATTAGCAATAGGGACTTGCAACTCTCCAAATTCATATACTTTATGGCATCTTTTATCTCCGAACTAGATAATTCTATTCATGTAAAGATGGCAATAAATCTGGAGCAATTTTTATTTCCTTGTCATGTGCTATGTCGTTCATAAGTATATAGTGAAGAAATATTAGTCATTGGAGTTCTCCATATCAACTTTAAAATCTTGATCATGTTGATTTCTACATACGACAAGATGAAACAATGCAATATTCTACTTCAAATAGTCTCTTTTTATGAGCCCTAACATATGACAATAATTGCACCTTATATTTTTCTTGTTCTTATATTTTTGTGGTTGTTTGCCACCCTGTTGTTGGCATGTAGTGTGGCCTTACATTACTTCATAAATTGTTTTGTTTTGTTTCTTTTGCACCCATTTTTGTTACTCTTTCAACATGGCTTTGTTGGAAAATATTGTGTTTCCCCTTTCTTTTGGCATAGAAAACAACTCATCCCCCAATGTTGGTGTTCTTGCATCAATTCTTCTAATTTATTCTTACAATGCATCAAAAACCATCTCAAAATATGAATATTCTCTGTTCAACATAAGTTATTATTTTCAAAGTATAAAATGATTGTAGAAATGAATTCAAAAAAATTAGAAATGTTGGGATTGCAAAACTTTATAGTCATCCCTAACACTAG
>JASDQU010241986.1:9097-42025 GCA_032191745.1 Picea mariana
GCTCCCAAATGCTGAATGAGAGAGGTGTGAGGCACTTAGAGGGGAGTGAGAGTGTTATATAGAATAGAAATAGGGTTTAGGGGATATTAGGTTTAGCAAAAAAAAATAGTTTTTCAAGTCCGCGGGCCCGCTACAGTCGGTCTGGACGGAATCGACCGATTTGGTACCGAACTGGCTGGTTCAATACCAAATTGGCCGATTCCATCATAAACTAGTCGGGAAGTTCTGTTTATTGCCCGGTTCAAACCGGTAAAACCGACCGGTTCCGGTTTCGGTTCGCCAGTTTTTAAAACAATGCCCGAGGTGGCCCCACCTACTGCTTTTCCTTGATCTCTGCCAAGCAATGTAGGAAGGTCATCTCTCAGACCGGGAAGTTTGTCTTCTTCGTGATTCGTACTCAAAGTGAGTGAAAGGTGGCAGCCACATCCATGGCCTCCGCGGCAGGTCTCTCCATGCAGCAGAAGCAAGTGGATAAGGTCATGGAAGAATACAAAGACATCTTCTCCTCACCCACTGGGGTACCTTTGCACTGTCAGGTCAAGCATTCAATCGATTTGACCCCTGGCGCATCGCTACCCAATGGGTCAGTCTATTGGCGCTCTCTGTTAAAAAATGAGGAAATCAAGCGCCAAATCCAAGAGCTACTTGAAAAGGGGCACATCCGACCAAGTTCATCACCTTGTGGAAGCCCAATCGTGCTTGTGCAGAAGAAAGACGGGACCTGGTGACTCTGCATTGATTACCAAACCCAAAAGAAAATCACAGTTAGGAACCGATACCCAACTCCCTGAATTGAGGGATCTCCTTAACCAGCTCAAGGGGGCCAAATACTTTAGTAAGATTGATATGAAGTTCGGCTACCACTATGTCCTAATAGAGCAGACCAATGTATGGAAGACTGCCTTCAAGTCCAAAGAAGGTCTTTTTGAATGGCTGGTCATGCGCTTTGGCTTGACGAATGCCCCAACAAATTTCATGAGGATGATGGACGATACGTTGCAGCCTTTCACCAATTCTTTTGTGGTGGTGTATTTGGATGACATCCTCATCTTTAGCAAGAGTTGGGAGGAACACTTGCAACATATTCAACAGGTTTTGCACACTCTGCGACAACACAAGCTATGTGCAAATTTGGAAAAAGGCGCCTTCGGCATAAACAAGGTCCAATATGTAGGCTACATTGTTGATGAGCATGGGGTGCATGTCGATATCGCCAAGATCCGGGTCATTCGTGATTGGCCAGCACTGAGCACACTCACTGAGCTTGAGAGCTTCTTAGGCCTTGCCAATTTCTATCGTAGGTTTTTGTTGGCATTCTCCTGTATTGCATGGGCCCTTAGCCAAGTGACCTAGGGTGGTGGCAAGACAAAATTCATGTGGGGCCAGTCGCAACAGAAAGCGTTCGATGATTTGAAGCAACGCTTGTGCTCAACCCCAGTGCTTTCATTATCCGACCTACAATAGCCTTTTGAGATTGAGACAGATGCTTCAGACTATGTTGTGGGCTCAGTTCTCATTCAACACAGACATCCCATGGCCTATCATAGTGAGACACTATCAAATACCGTCCGTTAGTACCCCACTTATGACAAAGAAATGTACTCCATTGTACAAGCCTACCGACAGTGGAGGCATTATATTTTTGGGAAGGAGAGTCATTCACACTGATCATAAGCCTCTGCAGTGCATGCAGAAACAAGGTATATTGCAGAATGACCGCCATCGGAAGTGGTCCACATACTTGCAACAATTCTATCTCAACATCAAGTATAAGACAAGGAGCATCAATCGCGTCGCTAATTGCCTCAGCGACCTCCAGTTGCAACACTATCCGCAATGCCACACTCCTGCGACCATGAGACCTTCGGATGGCCCCAACTCTACAAGAGATCTTGACTTCGCCACGACCTACCATATGTTGGGCACAAACACAACTGTCATTGACTTCCATTTTCAAGATGGGTTGTTGTGCCATCTGGGCCATCTTTGCGTCCCATCAAACGAGCGAGTGAAGTTGATTTGGGAAGCTCACTATAGTCGGGTGGTAGGACACTTCGGCGAAGACAAGACAATGGCAATACTGCAACAACATTTCTGTTGGCCGAAACTTCGACAGGATGTCAGCAAGTGTATTAGGTCCTGCACGGCCTATGCCATTGCCAAATTGACCATTAAGAAACAAGGCATGTACACCCCTCTGCCTACTTTCGACAGGCCTTGGGAATCCATCTCAATGGACTACATGTCGGACCTTCCTTCAACCAAGCAGGGAAATGATTGTGTTTTTGTGGTTGATCGATTTTCCAAGATGGCGATTCTGGCCGCTTGCAAGAAGAGCATCACAGCGGAGGCCACTGCCAAACTCTTCTTCGAACGAGTGTGGGTACATTTTGGGATACCACAAACCATTGTCTCAGATTGGGACAGTCGGTTCCTCAACACATTCTGAACTCTGGTTAGTGTTGGACACCAAGCACACCAAATCCACTGCCTTCCACCCCCAAACAGATGGCCAAACTGAGGTCGTCAATAGGATGATCGTGCATATCTTGCGCATGTACAATTCCAAGTATCCTTGCACATGGGATGAGAGTCTTCCCTATGTTCAACACAGTTACAATAGAGCCATACATAGCTCAATCGGCCACAACCCCTTTTCGGTGGGGCTGAGAATTCAACCATTGGGTCCCATGGATGTTGCACTACCCCTTGTGTCCACACAGGGAGAATCGTCCCATACTCAAACCGAAGCCGATAGAGCCACCCGGTTCATTGAACGCATCCATCACATCCACCAACAGGGGCAAGATATTTTGCAGAAGTCCAATGCCAAGTACAAGCAGCATCATGATCAACACCGAGTGCCACACTAGTTTCAGATGGGAGATTAAGTTTGGTTGCACTTGCAGAAAGAATGCCTTACAGGACCCCATCGAAAGCTTTGTTTACTCCGCTATGGACCTTACATCATCACCAAGGCTGTGGGTGACAATGATTTTGAGCTCAACATTCCCCCCTTCCTTGCCTTGCACCCAGTGTTTAATGTGGACCTCCTTCGACCATACTTTCCACCATTATTGGACACCTTAGAGATCGTAGAACAATTGACATCGATAGAGCTCAACCCTGATTACATGGAATAAGAATCCACTGATCAGATCATGGACACACAGGTCAAGGGCACTCACCAACAAAAGCTTCAGCGTTATCGTGTTGTCAAAGCGGGGCAGCTCCTGCACCAAGGCAAGTGGCTCACTCGAGGCCAAATTCAACAAAAATTTCCTCATCTGATGGGGGAACTCAACGCAATGGAGACCATTGCTTCCTAAGGGGGGAGGATTGATCCATGTGAATATCGATGGCCACCCACCTATTCCAACTGGCTCACATACAGTTTTCATCTTGGCAGTTTTTTTCTAGCTTTTCCGGTCCTAAACTTCCGGGGCCGTTTTGAGGCCCTAAACAATGTTTTTTGGGACCGCCTCAGTCACATTGTAAATAAAGTCAGAGTGTGATGGAAACATGTGTAGTTCTCGCATAGACCTTTCCAACGGGCTATCGTGCGCCTAAAACGAAGATCGTATGCAAAAGTTATGACCTCGGGAAGTTGATGTAGCAACTTACCCCATCGGGGCTC
Source organism: Picea mariana (assembly GCA_032191745.1). Taxonomy (NCBI): domain Eukaryota; kingdom Viridiplantae; phylum Streptophyta; class Pinopsida; order Pinales; family Pinaceae; genus Picea; species Picea mariana. The sequence continues at coordinate 12,735 of JASDQU010241986.1, forward strand.
ACATGACTTTTGGCGCTTCATCTCCTAGGGATAGTTTTTTGGATGTCTAGGGTTTTCTGATTACTTCTTGATGCTAAAAAAGGCCTGGAGGCCTCATTGTAATGTGCTCAAACGAATGTGCATAGCCGCCACATCTCTTCTCAGAGATTAACTACCACCATTCGAGCAAGATTGTTTTCATTCTACATTTTACAGTTTCAACAGATTTCTTTATTGAATAAAAAGTTAAGTTTCACTGTATCTCTGTTATTGTTCATTGTATCTCCGTGTTAATGTTATAGATCTGTGTTTCATTTCATTTCGCTCATAAATCCGGATCATCTGCTTAGGCACATTAGTGCAGAAGTACCTCCGAGCTATCAAACTTCAACATCAAGTACCAACATTTGACAATGAAGACCTTTCTTGGATGGACTTGGACCCAATTCCACAACCAGAGGTACGAATACCTTCAGGGCCAGGGGAATCAAGCCGAAATCCCATTGTAGGGTCTATTCATATCGAGGATGAGGATTCCGATGATTAGTAGTATCTAGTATCATACTATGCTTATTTTTGGACTCTACAAGCCATTTAGAGCCCGTGACAACCAAATCTAGCTCACCAATTAAATATCCAAAATACTTGAAGCACAATGTAGAAATCCATATGGATAACAATATATATAAAATGTATTAGTAAAATATGATATGATTGATTACAACTAAGGGCCCCGATATATATCCCTAGGTGGAGTGCCCTTTCATTAATAGTCATGTCTTTTTGGATAAGACACATCTTTTCATTATAATGTCTTTTCATTAATTAATTATTTTTATTTATTATATATATATATATATATATATATATATATATATATATTTATGTTCATAACATTGCCTTCCCCTTTTGAAGTGCTTTGTCCTCAAAGCATATTGATGAAAAAATATTTACGTATTTACTCTCGCTTGTAATGTCTTCGCACAATTCTTCTTTCTTGATGTTGTCATGGTTGATGATATGAGACGGTAAGTGRGAAAATCAGAGTTCTGATTTTCAGCCATTGGCGAGAAGATTTCAACATGAAGATTGAGTTAGAAGACTAGCCATTAATTACTAGCGGGCCATACAGTTCAGGACAGTCGCATGTGTGGGCAATACAAGCTCAGAACAACTGCRCATGTGGTCCGTACAGACACACGGTAGCAGCAGGCCGTGTGTGAGAAGATCAGCTCACACGTGTGAGTTGTACAGGCCATACAATAGTCTCGTGAGGGCAACAATTGAGGTGATTTCTAGGTTTTCAGCTATGCTGTTTTATCTGTAATTTTCTCAGAGCCATTTTCCCAATCAGGGAGCTCTTGTAAGTTCTGAAGTTATTTGATTGATGAACTGATTTAGAAGAGCAGAAAAATAATTGTGCACATGTGTGATTGCTTTTCTTGTTTTCCATTGTAAGAAAGAGGTAAATTAATTCCAGTCATGTAATCTAGATCTGATCTGTTTTACCTAATTGCTGGTTTTAGAGTAATTAACATGGTATCAAAACTCTTGCTTTGAGAGAAGCAGATCCAGTTTATTCAGTGCAAATTATTTCAGTGAGCTTGACGGACAAAGCTGAGGACAACCATGTCAATCATCAGTGTGAAGGTTGAGGATCAACTTGATGGGGTCTCAAATTTCATGCTTTCGAAGGCAAGATTGACACTGCTCATGAAGGGACAAGACTTGTGGGATATCGTGACAAGTGGTAATCCAGCTCCAACACTAGCACAGACTGTAGTACAGGGTGCACAACATGTGGAACTAGTGGTAGATTCGACAATACATGCAGCATTGGAGAAGAAGACATAAATGCTTGGAGGGTTATCCTAGAAGCTATCAAGGATCATCTGATTCCACATGTGGCAGAGAAAACTGTTGATGATTGCAGCGTCGAGTGACATTCTCCGGGTCGTTCTCCTATGGACTAAGTTGAGTTGAGTTGTGAGCAGGCCCATGTGATGGGTGTGTCATTCTCCTCTAGACTGAGTTGAGACAATGTGTGCCCATGTGGTGGGTGTGCGTCAGACTCTGGACTGATTTGTTATGACGTGTGGTCTCTTGTCTACTCCTCTAGACTGAGTTGAGATGACTTGAGATGGTCTCTTGCCTTGCACTCCTCTGGACTAAGTTGAGTCGGCTTGAGATGGTCTCCTGCCTTGTACTCCTATGGACTTAGTTGAGTCGGCTTGAGATGGTGCTCCAGATGATACTCCTATGGACTCAGTTGAGTGATCTGTTGAGTGTGACGTCCCTGTGGCTGAGCACAGGTGGACATGTCCCTAGTGGTTGAGCACTATAGGATGAGAGAGATCCTTGCTATATTGTCTGAGAGTAAGGTTTACTTGTAACCCTAATTATGTTGTGAAGGGTACAAGTCGGCCCCACCATATGAAAGATAATTAATATTGTGTAATGATTAATTATATTATTGAGTTAATGAGGTTGGTCCTAATGTGCCAATAGACACACCTTTTGTTGTGTCAGTTCTTGTATAAATAAAGGTGAATCCCCATGAGGATTACACTCTCACTTGTCATCGCGGAATTTCAGTAGGTGCATGTACGGCTGAAGTACGCACCTCTCTTGGGCGCTAGGTTCTAGGTTTTTATAAGCACCCTCTTGTGTGCTAAGGTCTATGGTGTGGGGGATCTTCTCTTGAGAATATAGCAAAGGATTGTTGGGTTTTTCCCTTGATTGAGAAGGGTTTTCCCAGGATATTTCTTGTGTTCTTGTGCATGGTTATTCTTCTTGTGTTCTTGGTTATTACAACACTTGTGTATGGTGTTGCTGCATTTGATTATGGTTCAAGTACATGCTAAATGAAATAAACTACATGTGCATGAGCGAAGCATTTAAAATTCAACAAAAACCAGTTCCAAGGACATTTGTGATGCCCTAGTATCACTTTTCCAAAGTGATAATATGAGTCAGAAAATGATTCTCAAAACCAAACTCAGAGAAAGCAGAATGACCCACTCCAACAATGTTACTAGTTACCTTATGAGGATCACAGAGATCCGTGACTAGCTTGCAACTATTGGAGAGACAGTCCTGGAGGCGGAGCTAGTTAATGTTGCTCTGAATGGGTTCACCAAGTCTTGGGAACCATTCATCATGGGCATTTGTGCCCATGAGCATCTGCCCAAGTGGGAGAGACTTTGAGATGACTGCATTCAGGAGGAGACTCAGAAGGAGTCCAGGTCCGACAAGGAGGGAGGAGGAGTAGATGAAAACTTAGCCCTTGTTAGCAAAACCAAGAAAGGCAAAGGGAAAGTTTTTGTCAAGAAGGGTGACAGTCAAGGAGGGACAACAGTCTCGGAAGAAGAGAGACATGAGCAAGATCAAATGTTACATTTTCCATAAGAATGGACACTTTGCTTCTCAGTGTCCACAAAGAAAGAAAGGCAAAGGGATGTCGTAGACAATTGCAACGACAACAGAGACAATTGAGCAAATTTGCATCAAAGTTCAAGAGTGATTTTTCATTCATGTCTTGCCTTTCTACAAAGGCTAGAGAGTTGTTCAACAGTTCTTCTGAGGATGACTAAGGGATTCATGTAGAACTTGGCAATGAGGCCAAGTATGTTATGACGAGACAGGGGACGATGCAGTTCCAGCTTGAGTCAGGAGGATCCTTTGATGCCTAGGAGGTACTGTATGTACCTGGCCTGAAGAAGAACCTTTTGTCCATATCAGTCATGGAGGACAAAGGTTATGAGGTTAACTTCCAAAGGGTACAGGTGTTCATCCACCCAAAGGGAGCCAATCCAGACATTGCTTTGAGGTTGGAGTCCGGGATGGGAACCTATGTAGACTTCAGGGCCATCCTATTCGGGCGTTGATGCACATCAGTGAGAGATTGTGCGAACTGTGGCACAGGAGGATGGGACATCTCCATCACAGAGCTCTACCATTACTGAGGCAAATGGTCACTGGATTTCCAGACTTCAATCTGGATCATTAGGGGGTGTGGAGAGGCTGTGCTCTTGGCAAGAATGTCAAGGCATCATTCTCTAGTAGCGAGACTCGATCCAAAGGCATTTTGGATCTGATACATTCTGACGTTGGTGGGCATATGTCAGTTTCTTCAGTGAAGGGCGCATCATATTATGTGACCTTCATTGATGACTTTTCTAGGAAGACCTGGATCTACTTCATGAAGACCAAGGATGATGTCTTCAGTCATTCCAGAGAGTTCAAAGCTCAAGTAGCTCTTGTAAGTTCCGAAGTTATTCGAATAATGAACTAATTTAGAAGAGTAGAAAAATAGTTGTGCACATGTGTGATTTCTTTTCTTGTTTTCCATGCAAGAAAGAAGCAAATTTATTCCGCTGCAATCTAGATCTGATTTGTTTTACCTAGTTGCTGGTTTTAGAGTAATTAACATCCAACACCTGATGTGTGCCCTGAATTAGAAGGGCTGCAAATCTATTTAAGCTGTCTACGCGGATTATGTTTAGGCGCCATTTTGAATGACAGACCTTGGGATGGTGGCAGCTCAGCCCACAAGATCCCCGAGTTCTTCCATGGTCCTCAGTGACTGTGTCAGGTCATCACCAACCTAAATATTCACGACCCCCTTGACAATTGATAGGTCGATCCACGATTTAATGGCCTTGGCTGCGGTTTTCTTCACCTGATGGAAACCAGGCTGAATACATGAATTATTTCAACCATCACAACTTCCTCAGGTGGCACTTCCTCTTGCTAATGAATTGAATGCGATGGTTGTTGAATGCGGCCACAATTTCTTTTGTCACTCGTTGGTATATATCCGCTATCTAATCCAACAACTCAACAACACATCTTTTTTTTTTGTCACTCGTTGGTGTATATCCGCTATTTTTTTTTGTTACTTGTTGCTGCTGTCTTATTTCCTTGATCAGTTATCTTCATAAATTTTTATATACTTATTCTTTCTCTCTTTATTTATTTATTTTCGGATCTGGCAGCGGAATGTCTTTCTTCAATAAATTTTTAAGTGGCCAAAACCTGGTGTGGTCAAACGCCAGAATTAGAGAAACTCTAAAAAAATGTAGTTGTGGCAAAAAGCCAATAAACATGTCGAAATTTGACCAAAAGTCTAGTGGCCAAAGGCCAAGATCAGACTTGCTCTGATACCAAATGTGATAGCCAAATCTGGCTCACCAATTAAATATCCAAAATACTTGGAACACAATGTAGAAATCCATATCGATAACAATATATATAAAATGTATGAGTAAAAATATGAGATGATTGATGACAATTGAGGGCGCCGTTATATATACCTAGGCGGAGCGCCCTTTCATTAATAGTCATGTCTTTTTGGATAAGACACATCTTTTCATTAATTAATTATTATTTATATTATTTTATATATATTTATGTTATTTATGTTCATAACAGAGCCTCTTTGTTGATGTATTTTTGTTCATATATGTGTTGCACTTGGTGCTATTTTGGTTATATGCACTCTTGCTATATAAATGAGAAACTTTGCATATTTGTGTATAAATGGTTTGGATTCATATGGATGCACATGAATATAAATGTTTTTTTTTCAAAAATATTTTATGTCGTTTTTGGTCAATTGGTTTTTTTGTCCCGATTTTTTCCAGTTCCGGTCCGGTTCACATTTTTGGGGTCGACCGGTTCGGTCACCGGTCCAGTTCTGATAACTATGGGTTACATGCAACCAGATGGGTTGGGGAGTTCCCAAAAGTGACTGGAGAGGTGGAGGGAGTTGCACAGGGTGCAGAGCTTGGGGAGGGCACATGGAGGGTCGACAGAGGCTAACTATTATTGAGAAGGGTCTAAAAGGAAGAGAGAGTAATAAGATATTGTCATCATCAATGAGTAATGTTGGTATTGTAGTATGTACACTCCTTTATTTGTACATCTAGTAGGTATACACTTCTAGACTCATCCTAACTTACTAACTAAAAACACTAATTTTAAGATTAACATTAACATTAGGCCATTAACATTTAATTGTGACATTTATTTTGTTAACATTTATTCGAGTGTTATTACTCCAACAATAGTATATGGCAGAAAGGCTAGTTGAGAACCAATGAACTAGTGAGATCAAGTGGGTGATATCTCTCGTAAAGGAAAAGGTTGATACGTATACTTCAAGTTCATGGATGTTTTGAGATGATTATTTTTTATTTTGGCATAGTGACAGTGTAGTCAATTTGCTGTGGCTTCATTTGTTTCATGCATTCTCAGTGGCTAATTTCGTTAATTGTCAATTTACTACTAGCTATGCCAACAACTAGCAATGGATTTGAATTGTTATAAGGGGTTGAATTGCTTATGATGATGATGTTACCATCCCCTAAGACCAAGAAACGTCTATTGGACAAAGAAAGGGAATCAGACTAAATATTCTTCAAAATTTAATTTCTATATTTAAACATAATGGAAATGAAAGTACTAAGTTCATTTTCGTTTTCATAAGCTGGGAGGTCTTGGAGAGTAATAGAATTATGAATCTGGGTAAATTTAAGTCTCATATTATTAAGGGTAGGGCAAGTTAGGAGGAAATGTTGCTCATCCTCAACTTCCTTTGTCACAAATTTTGCAAATTCGCTCACTCCAAGGTGTTTTCAGGTTAGTCCAATGGCCAGTTTCACTATGGAGGTCATGAACATTGGTCCTGATTTTAGCAATATTCATTTTGTATCCATAAATGAACATGTATCCATTTTCCTATTCTGCTTAGTGATACTGCTAAATTGCAGTCAGAGATGTGAGACATTGGACCCACAAGTTCATGTTCTCACAACCATCTATATGCGCTACCTTATATTACAACACCATCTTTTTCAATTAACATCCCAATCTTTGCACCTGTGTTTAGGCATTCTTCTAGTACTGATATCTTAATACATCTCTGTTGAGTTCTTAATTCTACAGGTGACAAGTTGCAGGTTATCACACATGTTCATGAAGTGTCGTGATTCAAATTATAGAAGGATTTTTCCCTTATTATAAGTCATACACAAAGTTAAATGGAATGATCATATATTTTGTGTTGTATTGTCCCCAAGAGTAATATCAGGTGTTAAATCTCTATATTGTACAGCAGATCAAACTTTCAAAGAATAGCAAATTTCAGAAAAATTCAGCATTATAGAAGCCCAAAAGTCATAGCAAATTTAAGAAAGATTCAGTGTTATATGGAGGCCGTTAGATGTGGCTTTTTAGTAATGGTTATAAAAAATAGATCACAAAAAGTTCATTAAGTTTATTATATAGGTCCTGATATCCAATGTCAATTAACATGTAGTCAAAAGTTACCTTTAGCAATTCTTATTTCATGCTTTTGCAGACGGGAAAGGAGGGCATAGAATTGAAGCAGAGGATGTGTTAGAAAAGGCTGTAAAAACTTCCTAGTTCCTGATTGTGGCAGATATTGTCGATCTGTATTCTTTCCCTACCATAATACATGTGATCTAATCGAATTGGTGTACTGACTGCTGCTGATTTTGTGACAGCATGATCCATTGTGTAATTTGGCCCTTCTTTCTGTAATTGCTGCTTTGTAGACTGACTGTTATGATTTAGAGTTGAATTCCAATAATGTGCCTGGAGTTTCTTTTGTTGACCTGAGAAATGATGCCCTCTGTTGAGGTGTGTTTGTGCGTGTAGCCTTCAAACAAAATCCATCTGAAATCAGAAATACATTTTGTGTACTGCATTTGTGAAGTTAATGTTTGCTTTGCCAAAGAATTGATGTTTCAACATTTAATGTTATAAATTTACGGAACAATTTCTTATTCCATGAAATAACAATTCAAGTGTACTTTTCTGTATAAAACCCATTTGGAGCAGAATAGTATATACCGATTTTCTATTTTTCAATCTAACTGGTTTTCTAAACTTGTTCCCTTTATCTTGTTTTAATCTTGTAGGGATTTCTGCAGATTATAATAGTCATCTTTAGACATTCACTGAAACACATGCTAGTATTTAATTACAGTCCATGCACTGTTTTTCACAACACTTGAACTGAGGATTTGTTTCTGTTGATGGCAGGTTTTTGCATACTACAAATCTCTGCCTATGCCTATGGGATCACATAGATTTGGATTTGCAGACCCTATATCTGGTCAGGAGATGGAAGATGATAGTGGCCAATTTGTTTCAAGTGTATGTTGGAGAGGGAAATCAAAAATAATGGTGGCTGCAAATTCCACTGGCAATATAAAGTTGTTGGAGATGGTCTGAGAGTTTAAAATACCATCGTGTAGTTTTTCGAAAGATGAGAAAAAGAGTGCCAAATTATTCCCTTTACATTCCCCAAGAGCTTTGTTGCATTCAATATACTTAATGGCAGGGAAGCAGTTGAAAACTGGTCATGACTTGGAATTTCAAGGGCACGATAAATATAGCACATCCATTACCAGGATCAGTGAAGATATTTCTTGGTTTGGATGTCACTTCTTGTGAAGGTGTTATGAAATGCATGATTTTGTGTGGGAATGCCAGAAGCATTTGTAGACCAAGAAAATGGGGTAACACTGCGGTTGCTTGTAAAAAATGAAGTATGATTCTTGTAATAGGAGACACCAACTTGTGTAGTAGCAACATACCAGAGAAGTATCTTGAATACCTGTATACTAGTCAGATGCCTTGACACATTTCTACTCAGAATAGTAGAAGCCGTGATTGGAAATCAGAAAACTCAACAGTCTACTTGATTGGGTGGGTGAATGTCTGTCAAGAGGATACATGTAAACACCATATTATATTCATATTGATTCATCACTTTTATTTGTACAGCTCATTATTGTCATTTTGTGAGTTCAAATTCTATTAAGCAATTACAGAAGCAAGGTGCTTTCGAGTTCTGCTTAAGAATCCTTTCATAGACATCCTAAGAATGGGAAAATAAGGTGAACCAACAACAATGAAGCAGACATGCGTCTCAGCATGAGTTATTTCTCCTGGCATTTGCCTGTAGAATCAAGTGTGTAGGCTTTTTGTTGATTTTTGCTTTTCCTATAATTCAAATTGATCATTGGGAAAAAGAAATTTTGTTAGGTAATTCAACATTTGTCATGTGCTAGTATCATCTTGGAGTCAAAGTTGGCAGATTACGGAAATATATATTTTTCTTTTTAACCAGTGTTTCGATCCTTTTTCAAAATAAAAAATTCCAATACCTGAGCTAGGCAGACTGCTTATGCTGGATCGTGGATTATGCATATTGTTCCATGTTTTCTGACAATTTCACATTGTGTAGTCTTTTTGAGTCTGAACTTTTATTCTTGCATAACTTGTATTTAGCATTTTTGAAGTTAAAAGTAGCCAAAATTGTTTAATTTAAGTGCGGGATGTTGACATCACCCCTAATTGCAAACCATTTGTTCTTGCATAACTTGTATTTAGCGTTTTTGAAGTTAAAAGTAGCCAAAACTGTTTAATCTCGGTGCAGAATGTAGACATCACCCCTAATTGCAAACCATCTTAAGAAGTGTTCATGAACATGGCAAAAAGTGATAGAAAAATAGGATCGTGGAACAATAAAATAAAACAAATGTGGAAATAAAAGACAAAAGATACATAATACAATAGAGACACAAATATACGTGGTTCACCCAGTGTGAGCTACGTCCACCAGAGAAATTGCCAGGTCCTTTCTTTTTATTATCCAACAAAATGAAGGGATACAACCTACAACACAGCCGCTGCAACTTCCTCTTCTTTCTCGCACAATTTCCTCTCTCAGAATTCAATATTCACAATGATACACAACCGCAATACAATTCCCTCATAAAAGAGGGTTTCTTTCTAGGAGAAAAAAACCCCTATCATAACTTCTACCATCAGATCTGCGATCTTATAATGAACGGTCCAGATTTACTATGAAATTACAATATACATTTACAAGACAATTTTTTCTTCGGGGGCCCGCTTGCCCTTGGACCCCCCAGTGGAGGGAATGAGTCCCTCGGACCCCGCAGAGGGGGCAAGCTCCCCCTACAACCCCCCATGTAGAAGGGTGTATAGTCTTCATGGGGTATAAACATGACTGAAAACAAAGACCTCTGAATCAGGAACATAATCAGGCTCCACAACCAACAAACAGCTTCTTGGGACAATACGACATTTTATAACTAATCCTTTGTTCTCTATGCGCCAATTAAATTATAGTTATTACTCTCCTCTTTGAAACTTCTATAGTTGTTTCATTGAAGACAGTATGAATGCTTTGTATCTCGATTGAAACAGTGGGATTTGCAATTAATTTTAGATATTTAACTTTATATAGAACTTCCTTGACTCCCTAGTTTAGGTGAGAAAATGCTAAGCGTAATGATTGTGGGATAGATATCACACAGATGTTGGTTTTTGAAGACTCAAAAGCAAGTCAACGTTGTTTTGCATGAATATTTTTGGTGCACCCCTTATATGTTATTTAGTTCACAGTTCATTCGGTCATGGTTTGACAGTGTTACACAGGGACATGTTCTCAAGGGTAGGGGAGGTGCTCCCCATGCTCCCTAGACATGGTCACATGGGTACTCCAAAGGGAGTTGTTTCCCCGAGTTCCCCTGTTTTATTTTGGGGGTGGGGTGCAAGGGATGCAGTGGGAAACACCCTCTTCAAACAAAAAGAGTGATCATGCCCCTTGTGACCAAAGTTCATCATTTTTAGGGAAAAAAAGAGGAAAAAAAATAAAAATGAATGTAAACTTGATGTATAGGTAGATGAAGATGAAGGTCCCAATGAGGCACAACTTGGGTTAGTTGGCATGTCAATGAGTATTCTTGAGAATGCAAATGATTATGATTAAGATAGTGACATTCCCATTGTTGGTCTTTATTCCTTCATGTAGTCACGGTATGAAGAGACTAGTGGGGCATTGCAACTTGGGTTAGTTGGTGTGTCACTGAATATTCTTGAGAATGCAAATGATTCTGATTAAGATAGTGACATTCCCATTGTTGGTCTTTATTCCTTCTTGTCGTCACTGTAGGAAGAGACTAGTGGGGCATTGCTTTCAACAATGATGCTCATTTGTCATGTTGACCTGATTTGAATTTTCTAAATATAATGAGAAATACAATGATGGATTATTTATAAATAGTAATTATTATATTATGTTATATCATTACATGTACTATTTATGATTTGTTAGTGGGTGATCTATGCTGGAGATCTTGATGTTCCCTATGGTGTTCCATCAAATTTGGGGGTGCTTCCACATGTCCTCCAAATGTGTTCCCCGTGTCCCAGAAACTAGGTGGAACATTGTGGTTTGGAAACTAACAATACCCTCCTTAAGAGACTTTTGGCTTCGTTTTGTAAGATAATTTGCAATAGATGCTTTGATGAAAAAATAATGTTCCAAGCATTGTAACTTAAAAGAGGAGACTTTTAGCTTGGTTTTGTAAGATAATGTGCAATAGATGCCTTCATGAAAAAGTAATGTTCCAAGCATTGTAACTAAAAAGAGAGGGGTAAAGAATGAATAATGCCAAAAGCTGACCTATATATTTGAGCTAAATTGAATCTCTTGAATAGTCCATGACAAGAAGGGACCCATAATGTTGTTGGCATGACTTAATAACTAGCAAGACACTTACATTTTAGCTAAATTGAATCTCTTGAATAGTCCATGACAAGAAGGGACCCATAATGTTGTTGGCATGACTTAATAACTAGCAAGACACTTATATTTTAGCTAAATTGAATCTCTTGAATAGTCCATGACAAGAAGGGACCCATAATGTTGTTGGCATGACTTAATAATTAGCAAACACTTAAATTGTGAAGGCAAGTAGCCAATCAAATGTGCCTCATTTAGGCCACTATAGTCATTGATAGGGGTCTCACAATGACCTAATGTCAACTTGAGTTTGATTTCCATTTAAAAATAAATGTAAACATTAAAGTGCTTTGTCTTGTATATGTATATAACAAAGGTTATAGAAAGCTATAACCTTTGTTATAAACATTAAAGTAAACATTAATGTAAACATTAAAGTGYTTTGTCTTGTATATGTATATAACAAAGGTTATAGAAAGCTATCTATAAGATAGCTAATTCATGTCGGATTTAATGAATTCATAGCATATAGGAGAAATGGAGGTATTTATGTACATCATGTATAAAGAGTAAAGCATGACATGGAGAAAGGGAACACATYATGTATAGAAGAAGAAGTCTGACATGCCTTATAGGGTCATCGTGTGCCATCAAGGTTGGAATTTGACAATTACATGGCATTTTGGACATCAAATAAAATACAAAAAATTAATTGCATATCTTTCACTTTGGGCAACTTAATGTTTTTAATATGTATGAAAGAATTCTAAAATGTCATTACAATAATGGATTGGTGTTAAGTTTCATGGATTTATAGTTTCCACCTTTTTGCAATACAACTCCTAGCTGTTTGATGAGTTACTCAACCATGCCATACATGTAGAAAGACTATACCATCATTTCCTCAATTCAATCTATGTGTATCTTATGAATGGAGTGATTTTTATTTTTATTTTTATTATTATAAATTCCATGCATTTCAATTTTCAAATTCCATGATGTTCTTTCCCTTGCTTTACACCCTTTGTTGCAAAGCAATATGATGCATTATGTTATCACACAATCTTGCTCCTTAGCGCAAAGCCTTCACAAGGTATAAAGACTAGTGGAACATAGAAGTGTTGTCACCACCTAGACAACTACTCCTCTAGTTTTAGTGAATAACAAATTGAACACAAGAGAGGCTTCCCTAGTAGCAAAGGTTCCTAAGGCAAGACAAAGTCAAGTGCCCACTAATTTTTTGGGGGCATATGGAATCAACTAAGGCCACACTTGAGAAAGTGTAAGTGAAATTAGGGTGATAATTAGGGTTGTCCACTACAAACCTTTATAAATCCACCTATTGCCTCACAAGCTTCAAGATAATTCAAGGGGAAGATACTCCATTAATAGTCTTCAACTACACTTACAATCATTCATAAACAAAATCCATAAAGATTAAGAGAGATCACTTACTCAAGAAATTGATTTCATCCACAAAACCCTAGATCCAAGAACATCCATGAAATTGCAAAGCATCCACAAGACATCCTTGAGAAGGTGCTCTAGTTGTCGAGCCATAACAAAAATGTAGAAGTAATAGTAGATAAGTAGTGTTCTCAACAAATTCTAGCAATGAGTTACAAATTAGATGTGCTTCTCTTATTTTTATGAGGATATCTAGCAACATTCTCAATATAATAATAATCATCTCCTAGCTCTTAGCCTAAAAGAATATAAAATACCATTATCTCTTTACGAATTCTAGAGATATGGCCAAAAATACATAAAATATCCATGATACGAGTGAATGGGTCAAAAGACTCTGAAAGATGCTCCCAAGATGAAGTAAAACTCCTCAAATGCCAAGTCCTCCTCCTCATAGGCATGCAAATCTCCCACATGTGGCATGTGTGGGCTCCCAAAAGTGGAAGGCTCATTTAAAAGTCATGTGAAGGCGTGTGAAATGGAAAATGGTCTCAAAAGTGAAATGTTCCCCCCAAAGGGTGCAACGTTTCATCAAATAGGTGCAACGTCCTCTCTAGAAGGGTGTGATGACCTCCAAAAGAAGCTCACGACCTCCATCAAACATGCAAGTGGCCTTCTCAACGTCCTCCAAAGGTCAAAGCTTAATCCAAGTCATCTCCATGTAAAGTACATTATCCAAAGTAAGGTCCAAGTGACCCAAAGTAGTCATCAATCCGTAGGTACATACACATACACACGTCTAATTCAACATAAAAAATGAGTCATTTCAAATGTAAATGCCATTAGGTAGATCACATTAAGTATCTTCTAACTTCTCAATAACTCATAGAATTCATACCATTTCTTAAGTTTAGGTATGATGGGGGCATTATTAACCCCTATCACATTTCCAACACCCAAGAAAATTAGGTTCCAAGAAAATCCATAAAGGAGCATGTGTAGTGATGGTATGGTTTGACAGGTAACTTCATGAGTTGCATTGCAAAACCATGCGAGGTTGTTTAAGATATTCATCTACATGAGTGCCTTATGTAACGTCCCATACTTCCAAATTAAATAATAAATAAATAGCCTTAAAATAATAAATAGATAATAGTAAATTAAAGTAAAAAGACTAATACTAAATAAATAAAAGATGATAAAATAAATAAGAAATTATAATAATAATAAAAGAAATTACAAAAAATGGATTATAGAAAAGGTTAAAAAATGTGTGATTAATCACTTAATGACAAGTGGAGCGTATGCATAGAACTTCTTGCATAGGTGAACAAGAAGAATTCTATATAATGAAGGTGGAGAAGAAAGTTTGACATCTTTTGCTTGGATAATTTGAAAGGCTTGGAAGCTAGCATAGTTATTGATTGAGGGTTTGGGGGATCTCAATTGTCTTGAGTGAGGGGTTGGTTGGGTGGAGAGTCATCCCCCACTCGATTGTGACATGCTAGATTAAAGATTGGAGCACAACAATTTGACATTCACAACATTGTAAGTAAGTTAATTTTTACAACTCTGTGGTAAGATTCTCTCCACTCACTTCTCATGTGGATTATACAATTATTAAAGAATTTTTCCTTACTTTTATTAGTCAATGTTATTAATTTATGTATTGTTATTTCTAAAGTTTGAGCTATTATACATGGTATCAAAGCACAATTGCAACATTTGAGACCTATGAATCTTTTTGAAATTACATACGCACAATTGCAACATTTGAGGCCTATGAATTCTTTTGAAATTACATACATTGAATATCATGCATATATGTATGGAAATGTATTCTCTATTTGTTTTCATTGATTACAAAATCTTTAGTTGCGAAGAAGATATAATCACCTTAGGAAATTAAATAAATTAAAAAAAATAATTTTATCAATCCCGTTTTTTTCAAAAATAATATGTTTGAATGTTATAATATACATTCTAATTTAAGTCATTAAAATGAAAATAAAAAAATCCAACTACCTATTAATTATAATTTTCAAGAAATACACATGCAAATTAACTAGCGAAAAAACACATTAAGTTATTACTTATACCAAAAATAAAATCTTCAAAATTCTATCTAAAATAAAAATTATATTAATAATATTTATACAATAAAATATAATTTAATAAATTACATTAATTTATTTAAAATATATATTATTAAACATGATTGATATAAACATTAACAATTATATTTATAATATTTATAAATATAATCAAGTAAAAGGTAATCAAGTAAGCCATATAATTTAATAGATTACATGATTGATATAAACATTATCGGTTTAATATTCTTTTAAAAAATTACTAAAAATACGCATATTAATATAAATATAATATTTTATTTTATTTTTCAGTCTTCTCACTTCTGATGGATTCCAAGCTCCCCCACATTTTTCGATTCACATTTTTAATTTTTTCCCAACCCCTAATTTACATGTGAACTTTAAGAAAACACAAAGTATCACATACATCCATAAGTAGCAATACTTAGTGAGGTCGTTGGGGTTTGTGTACCCTCCAAAGCATATGAAAAGGTACCTGTCCGTTCAATCAAACCTGAGTGCTATGGATTACTTTAAGTTCATCCTCTTCCCTTCACTTCATTCAGTAGTTTTACATGCATCTTGCATTGGAAAATTAGATGTGGGCTTGTCTTTATGCACGATGCTTTTAATAATTAAAATGATAATAATAATTGTTAATGGATGGGTGTTCGAATGGAGGATATTCTTTTTCTTTCAAGGATAACTGGTTTTCCTGGAGCACACATTTTATGTATCAAAAGGAAAAAAAAATGCTAGCAAGAGGATGAGTGTTCCAAGGAGAATCAATACTATACTAAAAACTATAGTGCTCTGTTTAGCCTATTACCAACATATTTTATTTTTTTAATTTAACAATCATCATTTAATTGTTTAATTTAGGTTAATACTCTTTTTTTTAAATAAAAGGAACTATATATTAATATTTACAAATATACGTGGCATTATAAAATTTGGAGTCTATTTGTCCTATCACATCTGGGAAACCAGGACAAGTGGTCATCAAAATTCAAGAGCAACTATAATTGTTTGAACAAGACATTGAAAATGTTTAACCGACAAAAATGGTCACAGTGACCGACTAACCAGTGGCCATGGCCGACTGACATACATTGTCTGATAGATAATCTCAATTCTCTATGTAATTGACATAGCCAAAAGAAAAACATAGACCTGGGGGAGCTAGTCCAAATGCGAGCTCGAGCTCGGGATGCCATGAGCTTTGTAAGCTGGGACAAATTTATGGCCGCAGGTTGGGCACCCCTTGTTTGTTGGAGCTTCCATCATGGCGTCAAACAGGAGGTCCATTCGTTGTCCCAGGATTTGTTGGATGTGTGCCTGGTCGTCAAGCTTTTGTCGCAGCTCAAAAATGAGCTGAAGATGCTCATCCAGGAGTCAAATCAGGGTGGGCGGAGGCGGCTCCTCCATCAGTTTTATATCCATCTCCAAGTCTTCATCCGTTGCTATCGTTGGAATATCCATTTTCCAACTAGGAGGAATTTCTTCTTCCACAATGCATTCTCTGGTGCCATAAAAATTATCCGAAGTATGGGCTCTGAGAGGGGCAATTTCCAGGTGAAAGCTAAGCAGAGGGGCGAGCTCCTCAGGAGGGAGAATTTCCTCCTCGATGGGCAACTGCCATAGTCAATTGTGGGATTACTGGTAGTGATGAGGCCAATTATGGCTTTGGTTGGGATTACTGGTAGTGATGAGGGAAAGCTGAGAGGGGGGGAGTCTATTGCGTCTGGTAAGGGCGTTGTAGTACGACATACCCCTTCTGGATTTGTCCCTCTCTTTGGGCATGGTGTGGGAATTCAGGTAAGGATTGGGCAAGATAGATAATGGAGGATTGACGGTGGGTGGCCGAACAATCGAGCACAAGGCAAAGATGGAATGGGAGAGCCAAGGAACAATCGATCACAAGGCAAGGAGAAAGCCAAGGAACAATCGAGCACAAGAAAAAGAAGGAATGAGAGACCGTTCCAGGGCACATGCCTTCATAGTGCCTGGCGAATTGACAGGGGCGAATGCCATGAAAGCCGAGGTGACTGCTAGCCTGGTACTGGTACCTTGCTTGGTACGCCCAACCTGGTTCGCACAAGTCACCATTAAGTCACCTTGGAGTGCCCAGCGAACTACCATTACTTCTAGTTGAGTGCAGGTCATTCAGTTTGGAGGGAATGGAGGCTAGCAGCAGGGGTTAATAATTCCCTGTGCTGCCTATCTCCACCTGTCATCCCTTGAGAACCACTTCTCACCCCATCTGGGAAATTTAGGTAAATACATCGACATGTGAATCATTATATATATATATATATATATATATATATTACTCATTTAATATTTTTTTATATAACTATCATGCATATGCATGCATGCTAACTGTCACCATGGAATGTGCCTTAATCACTTGCGTAGATGGGTCAAAATGAGGAAAGTGTTGAACATATATTGTTAACTTTTTAATTTAGTAACATCTTTCTGCTTTGCATGGAAGGTCCTAGACAACACTTTTGTACAATTTTTTCATATAAATTCTTATCTTCAATTGGTCTTGTAGTCATTTCACTTTGATCATGTTCTTGGTTAAGTGCAATGAAGTGATGCTAAGAAAACCATGTTGAGGAAATGGATAAAAATAAGTTATACCAAAAGGCAACAATAAACCATACCTTAATTAGATTTGTAATTTGACAAACATGAGATTGTCCAAAGATTGATCATCCAGATATTAGTTGCTCCCCGATTATCATTTCTTATTCTTTCAACAAGAAGGTTGACAATTTACGGGATATGTATAGTCACCCTATCAGTGTGCTAAAGTTTTCATATATTTTCCTTGTCTGAATACAATGTTGACTTTCACATAAACCCCATCATCTAGAGCCACAATATCTAGTAATGTATTGTTTCCCACCTACGAAAACTGAGTTATTATTGGCCTTATTAGATGTCATAATTCAACGATATTTAAATTATTGGTTTTGTCTATATTTTTTAATCATTATCCAAGGCTCTTACATCAATTTATATCTCTAGCTTATTCATTCAAGGACCACTATGTCCAATAGCATGTAAGTACTAGGTCATTTTAAGGAAGTTTAGAAGGTATGGTGACATTAGATTAAGAGGTAATAAACCCATGAGTTCTTACAGGATGGGAACGAAGAAGACAAGTAAGAAACTATGACAATTCCACAAGCAAAGAGGGGTAAAATACCTTAGCATAAAGGAAATATTCTCCTAGCTAGTAAAAAAAAATCACTAACATATCAATCTTTGTACAATATCATTCCCTTTGCCAAAATTGTTGTTGGATTATAAAATTGTTCCCTAATATGAAATATGATAAGTAACACTCTAAGGTCTAAATGAGGATGATGCCTATTAGGAAGAAAATGTTGTCAATTAACTAATGGAGTTAGATGATTGGGAGAATGATGTAAGTCATTTTAAGGAATTTTAGAAGGTATGGTGAGATTAGATTAAGAGGTAATAAACCCATGAGTTCCTACATGATGGGAATGAAGAAGACAAGTCAGAAATTATGACAATTCCACAAGAAGAAAAAGGTAAAATACCTTACCATAAAGGAAATATTCTTCTATCCAGTAAAAACAAATAGTGATAATTAAGTAGGTTGCCCAATTTGAATCACAACAATATGGAATTGTTAAGATTATAGAGGTTAATTAAAGCTTAAATAACTCCCTTGAAGTGTATATCTAATGGATAGCATAGAAGTGCTAAGGAAACTATGAAAACGTAATAAAACCAAGGAACATTTATGTAAGGGTGTCTCTCTCAAGTGGAAATATATCTTAAGGATATTGAAGAGTGCATTGAGCAACATGAATGATGACTAAGGATGATTGTTAAGGGTCGGGGTGATGACCTATATAATTTAAAAGTTTCAATATAGGAAATAGATGATGTGATAGGTTGAGTCTTGAAGATTGATGAGTAAACACCTAGCTTGAAGAGTAAGAAGCTTGTCTGCCAATAATGAGTTATGTATTTGGATTAGGCGAGCCAATGTTTTTGAGGGGGAATAATGATAATTACCATGTGGTGGATAAATCACTAGAGTTTAAACATTCCTTTGTGCAAGTGGATTAAGCACAAAAAAAAAACTTAAATAATTATGACCTAGTATTTATGTTTTTGAGGGGGAATAATGATAATTACCATGTGGTGGATAAATCACTAGAGTTTAAACATTCCTTTGTGCAAGTGGATTAAGCACACAAAAAAAACTTAAATAATTATGACCTAGTATTTACATCCTATTGGGTATATCAATCCTTGAATGAATAATCTAAAGATGTAAAGTGATGTAAGAACCTTGGATGATGATAAAAAGATATACAAAATCGGGAATTTTAATATCGGAGAATCATGGCATGCTACTAAGGTCAACAATAACTCAGTTTCCCTAGGCAGGAAAGAATACATGACTAGAGATTGTGGTTCTAGATGAGGGGGTTTATCTGAAAGTCAACAATGTATTCAGACAAGTAAAATATATGAAAAACTTAGCACATTGATAGGGTGACTATACATATCTTGTAAATTGTCAATCTTCTTGTTGAAAGAAGAGGAAATGATAATCAAGAAACAATTGGTATATGGATGATCACATGACACTCATAGTATTGATGATTCTTTGCAGAGTTAGCTTGGGTTGATGAACAACCAAGTAGATCCATGTAGGATGGATGTTTTGGTGATATTTCTTGCATTAGATATAAAATATGGTATGTATTATTTATTTATGCAGGTTAATAAATTTGATTTTGTTGATGAATTATGATAAGAACACTCATGATGTTTTTATTGCTCTACATGTAATATGTGTTGAAATGATTATCATATTCATGATGTTATGTTAATATGTGGTTCCATTTATTATGTTGATGTAATGCTATATCTTTGATAAATATATGTTGAGATTATGATCTTATGATAGTATTTCATGATGTGATGGGATGTGGTAATTGCATGAAGTTTTTATGATAAGATGTTTAATGATGACAAGACAGAGATAACATCTAGATTCTTTTCCATGAGATGATGATATTATAATTATAACTAATGTATTGGTTGCATGTTGTGAGGTGGCGATTGATAGGAAATCCACGAGTGGGCCGATAGGGCATGTTTATTTCATGATCTCGTGGGAGTCCATACCTAAGAAGGAGAATATGTACACAATACCACCTTATGGGTTGGAGACAAACTCAATTAAACAACCTATGCAAGTGCTTATTTTCCTTGTATACTTCTCGATGTGAAATGGAACCATCTTGAGAAGGTCAGAGTGCTTGATATTGGAGTTGTGATGTCGAAGTCTAGAAGAAGGGTTGGAGTACTACTCACCAGTGGAGTTGTGGGATTGGAATTTAATGCCTAGGGATGGGTACTGGTAGGATTTGTGGAAGAATTTTAGGTCATCCTTTCGAGATGCCTGGGGCAACTAAGTACCATATTGAATGTCTTCTTTGGAAGATGAGGTCTCGAGCCTTGGGGCTCCTATTAGATTGATAGGCTTTAAGCCTTGTACATAAAGTTGGGAAGAAGAGCTAGGGAGTACTTACGCTTTCCCAATGTTGTGATGTGGAATTTCAATGCATGTTGTGGTCTCTTGGGTGGTCCTTATACTAGTTACAATAGAGGGTGTTATGGAAGATACAAGGAGAAAATAAAAACCTATAAACAATATAATTAAAGTTAACTTCGGGATGAAGTTCCTTGAAGGGGGGAGTATGTAATGCCCCATACTTTCAAATTAAGTAATAAATAATAAAAAAATAGTCTTAAAATAATAAATAGATAATAATAATCTAAATTAAAAAGACTAATAATAAATAAATAAATAAAAGATAAAATAACTAAGAAATTATAATAAAAGAAAAGGATAAAAAAAGAAAAAGAAAAATTACTAAAAGGGATAAACGAAAAACTGAATTAAGAAAAGATTAAAATATGCATGATTAAATACATAATGAAAAGTGGAATCTATGCATGGATGGGCAAGAAGAATTTTCTATAATGAAGGTGGAGAAGAAAGTTTGACATCTTTTGCTTGTGCAATTTGATGGAAAGGCTTGGAAGCTAAAATGGGTAGTTGTTTGAGGGCTTCAAGGCTCTTAGTTGTTTTGAATGAAGGGTTGGTTGGGTGGATGTTTGTCCCCACACTCGAATGCGACATGCTGGATCAAAGAATGGAATGCAATGGTTCAACATTCACATCGTTGTATGTAAGTTAATTTCTACAACTCTTAGGTAAGATTCTCACCACTCACTTCTCATGTGGATTATATAGTTACTAAATAAATATTCTTTACTTTTATCAGTCAATGGTTATGAATTTCAATATTATTATTTCTAAAGTTTGAGTCATTACACCTTAGAAGTATGTGGGAGCATTTATGCATTGAATTACCCTTTCCTCGACATGGTGTCTTATTAACATTTATTTGCCTTTTTTTTCTTTTCTTTATATAACCTTTTTTGGATTTTGTCTTTTATTTTACTTCATTTAGTCCTTTTTAGATGTGCATTTTATTGCATAGGACTTGGGGTAATTGCTTCATAGAGAGGGGGCATTACTCATGATTTAGTTCCCTTGGTTTTTTACTTTTTTTTCCTGTCTATTATTTTTATTTTCTCTTCACCTCAAGCTTATAGCTCTTGTAGGGAGAGTATTTTCTCATGGGATTATGAAGCACAATGTTATGAACCAACACCTTGATAATTATAAAAATTCAATCAATAAGAGTCTACTTCGAGGGGGGAACTCCTTTTACAATACATAAAATGCACAAGACAAGATAAGTTGATCCTAAGACTAGGTCTCCTTGGTGTATATATAGGAGACAAAGGGTACAATGAAAGGTTCTAGCTGACCTACTAAAATAACACCATAAATGTAATAACTTAATATATGGGTCTTAATAAGGGGTTTTATGCTTAACATGGGGCTTTGTCTAGGGATTAACATTCCCCTCCCCTTCAAAACAGTGTTTTCCTCAACACTTAAATAACCACAGATGTTTTTGCATGAAGAACTCATCTTCCCATGCCGCCTCTTCCACTAGTAGTTTCTTCCATTTGACGAGGTACTCAATAATTGCTCGATTTCTCAACTGCTTAATCCTTGTTTCAAGGATTGTTTCTGGTTCTAATATGATTTTCCCTTCTATTTTAATCTATGATAAAATAGTTTGGACTAGGATCTTGTCATCGATTACCTTATTTAAGAAGGAAACATGGAAGATTAGATGTACAGGTGAAGATGGAGGCAACTCCAATTTGTAAGCCATACTTCCAATCCTATGCAACACCTTACAGGGCCCATAATATTTGGGTACTAATTTATTGTCATTTTTTTTTCTTGAGGGACATCTGTTTATGTGGTTGTAGACTTAAAAATACTCAATCCCCCACTTCAAATTCCATTTCACTTCGATGTTGGTTGTTTCATCCTATTTTGTGCTATAACCAAGTTTTCCTTCAATAGTTTGAGAACTTCTTATTGGCTCCCTATGTGTTAATTCATTGCTTGAACCTTTGCATTCCATTTCAAGGGTGATGTGATGGATGGAGGATGATATCCATAAAGTTCCATAAATGGGGATATATTTTATGAAATATGGAAGGATGTGTTGTACCACCATTCTACCAAGGGCAACCACTTGACCCATTGTTTCTATTTATTAGATGCAAAGAAACAAATATATCCTTCTAGAAATTTATTCATAATCTCAGTTTTCCCATCGGATTGAGGATGGTAAGATGAGTTGTGAGCCAATTGAATACCTAAACTAGAAAATAATTCAATCCAAAAATTTCCAGTGAAAATTGGATCTCTGTCACTTACAATAATCTTAGGGATTCCATGTAGATTTTGAACTATTTCCATGAATGTTGTGGCTATTGTACTTTATTTAAAAGGATGAGAAAAATAGCAAAAATGGTCATACTTTGTCAATCGATCCATTACTACTATGATGACATTATTTTCTTCATATTTGGGTGAAATTGTAATAAAATACATTGAAACTTATTCCCGATGTTGACTTGGTATATCTAATGGTTGTAGGAGACATGTCATCTTGATTAATGTTGGTAGACCACACATTCAACCAGAAACTTTTGAACATTAGTTTTAATACCTTCCTAGAAAAAATCATTCTTGATCTTGTGGTAAGTTTTCAAGAACCTTGAATGTCCTCCTATAAAATAAGTGCGCAATTCCTAAAGGACCTTATATTTGAGTTGGGAATTCTTACATAAATATAGGTGATCATGATATCATAGAAAATAATTCTTCCACACAAATTTATCTAATACATTTGGGTCATCTTGTAGTTGTTAAATGATATTGCATATCTCTTGATATTGCTTCCATTTTATCGTTGTTTCTTCCACCAAATTGGATTGTGAAATAGAAATAACACATAGTAAACTCTTTGCTTCTTTATTTTTCCTTGAAAGTGCAACTGCCACAGTATTATGTTTTCCTTTTTTGGAAATAATTTAAAAGTCATAACCTAGCAACTTAGTAACCCATTTTTGTTTCCATTCTTAAGATAATCATAGCTCCAAGAAGTAATTCAAACTATCATGATTTTTTTTTTACTTTGAATTGTCTTCCCATTAGGAAAGGACGTCATTTCTTAATTGCATGTAGTATGGCCAACATATTTTTCATAAATGGGCTTGGTTAAGTTTTTTTCATTTAAGTAGGTTGCTTTCAAAGGAAAGGGGACTTCCTTCTTCCATTAAAATTGTACCAATTCCATGGCTTGAGGCATCACACTCCATAATAAATATTTTTGTGAAGTCCAGTGTGGATAGGACAAGAGTGGTACACATAGCCTCCTTAAGTTTTTCAAAAGCTTTAATTGCCTCTTGAATCCAATAAAATTCTTCCTTCTTTAATAATGATGTTAGAGATGTTTCTATTTGACCAAATTTCTTGACAAACTTGCACTAATAGCATATCAATTCTAAGAATCCTCTAATTTTCTTTAAGGTTTTGGGAATTGGCCATTCCCTCATAGCTTTAATTTTGTTAGGGTCTATTTTGAAACCTTCATGAGATACAATATGACCCAAATATTCCACTTCTTGAACCCCAAAGGCACACTTGGAAGGATTTAAATAATTTTTTTTCTCTTCCAATAGTTGTAATACTCTATCAACATGGTGTACATGCTCTTCCCAATATTTTTTGTAGATTAGTATGTCATAAAAAAATACGAACACAAATTTTCTAAGGTAGGGTTTGAAAATATATTAATTAGGCTTTGAAATGTTGAAGGTGAATTAGTAAGTCCAAATGGCATAACAAAAAACTAATAATTTCCTTCATGTGTTCTAAAGGTTGTTTTGAGAATTTCTTCCCACCTCATTATAATTTAATGATATCTCAAATGAAGATCCAACTTAGTAAATAAAATTGTTCCATGCAATTCATCTAATAATTCATCAATGACAAGAATGGGAAACTTATCTTTGAGTTGTCTATAATCTAGACACATATTGCATGAACCATCCTTTTTTGTAACCATCACTATTAGTGAAGAGAAATCACTTTGGCTAGGTTGAATGATGCCAACCTCTAACATTTCTTGGATCATATGCTCAATCTCACTATTATGTGCATATGGATACATGTAAGGCCTAATGTTAGGTGGTACACTTCCTAGTTGAAAATGAATAGCATGATCATGATCTCCAGAAGGTGGAATACCCTTAGAAATATCTCCAAATACCTTGGAATGATTGTTGATAACTATTTGGAGATCCACTAGAGAAAAAAATATAAATGATTGAACATTTAGTGAACACAATTGTGAAATTACACCATGGTGTCCCCTTTTTATTAATGTTTTCATGATATTAGAGCTTATCACTTTAGAGGGTTTCCCTTGGATACCTATAAGCTCAATTTCCTTTCCTTCTGAGGGAAATATCATGAAAATATCTTGAAAATTAAGGGCCATTGTTCCCAATGATTTTAACCATTTCACTCATAATACAACATTAGCAACACCCATTTGGATGGAAATCATGGGATTATCCAATAAATAATCTCCCATATTGAGCTTAATACTATTTCACTTCCCTGAACAATTTATGGTACCTCGATCTACAATCATTACTTGAAATTATGATGCTGGAAATACAAAGAAATTGAGACTTTTTGTTATTTTGTAGTTGATGAAGTTATGGGTACTACTATAATAAATCAAAACTATTACCTTTTTATTTTTGATATATCCTTCTATATTGAGGGTTTGAGAAGTATTGATGACGACCAATGCATGACAAGATACCTTTGGAGTAGTCTCTTCTAGATTTAGATCTTGTGATGATTCCAATTATTCATATTCTTCCTCTTCATATTCTATCTAAAATAATTTCTTCTCACCACATTTATGCCCCTTACTGTACTTATTGTCACAATTGAAACATAGTCCCTTTGGTATTATTTCATCCATTTGTTGAGGTGTCAACCTTGTCAATTGAGTGAGATTAGGAGAGGGAACATGGTTCTCTCTATAGTTGTTAGTGGCCACCCTTCTAGTAGCCATATTTTTGTTTTCCACTTTCCTTGCCATTTTGAAAGATTTCTCTAAGGATTTAGGTTCAAACAGATGCACCTCATGTTTAATTTTCTCCTTTAAAGTGCCCATAAAGGGCTCTAAAATATATCCTTTGGAATTTTCTTTACCCTGAGACTGAAATTTTAGAATTGTTGAATGTGAGCTGTTGTTGGACCTTTTTTGCCGAAGATTTATCAATTAAATAAATAATTTATTGCTCTTAATATCCCCATAATGTGATTTCAAATCATCCATCATAATGGACCAAGAGATAATAAAATCATTTTTTCTTTCACAAAGCCATTGATACCAAACAAATTGATCATTTTCTAAATACAAGGATGCAATATGTACCTTTTGTAAGATTGGCACTTGGTGTAGATCAAAGAATTGTTCCATATGGAATATCCATGTTACACGATATTTACCATAAAACTTCCTCATATCGATCTTTGGAATGAAGTAGTTCCTTGGTTCCGCATTGAAACCTTGATGATGTGGATCTTGAAGTGATGAATAATCGTGATTCTAGGATTCAATATTTATGTCTTCTACATTTTCATGATTTCCTTGAATATTGTTATATCCTTTAGGGATTATCTCATCTAGGGTATGTAAGAACATTTCATACATGGAAATTTTCAATTATTCCATCTTCTTTTCCATATGTTCCCGGTTTTCATTCATAATTTTTTTCACTTCTTCATTTTGGTGAATATTTTCATCTCTTTCTTCTTGAGTTGTGGTTGAGCTCTCTAGAGGTTTAGTTGGTGAATTAAATTTCAAAGGAACCTTTCGAGGCATGTGAGAAAAAATAATTCTCCTCTTTTTCCTCTTTATCACAAATTTTGAATCACTAAAAATAGATTTTCCAATCAAAAGTTATGCCAATTGTAAGTTGTGTACCTTTCAAACCTTGATTTGGAGAATGTATGGAGGGATGAGTTTTTCTTGATATATATCATAAATTGAACCTTTGTGGGTCAAAAATTTTGACCTATAGTACTCTGGTATGACTTGTTAAACTCTTGAAAATTTCACAGTCCAAACCATCACCGATAAAAGTTATAGCAAAAATACCAAAATTTATTGTTTAAGACTAATTTCAGGATCAATAAAAAATCCCAACGTCCACTAGATATATCTCACAAATTGTAATGATTCAAAATCTGAAAAATTTTCCACATGTACTTCACTATGTATCCTTGGGATTCTGAAAATTTAAGAGTCTGAAACTTCACTGAAATTATTTTATAGAGAAAATAAAAGTATGACTCGTTTGAGACTAATTTCAGGGCTAGTAAAAAATCCTAAACTCCACGGGATATATCTCTGAAAATAACTAACCAGAACCTAAAATTTTGACCACATATTCTTCATTCTATTTCCTTAGTATCCTCAAAATTTCTCTCTCTAAAACATCCCAGAAATAATTTATAGCGAAAATTCCAAGATGACTCGCTTGTAGCAGCAAAACCCCAGGATCGATGCTCTAAAGCCAATTGTTATGAACCAACTCCTTGATAATGTTAAAAAAAATCAATGAATAGTAGTCCACTTTGAGGGGGAAACCTCTTTTTACAATACATTCATTGCATAAGACAAGATAATTTGATTCTAAGACTAGGTCTCCTTGGTATATATATAGGAGACAAAGGGTACAATTATAATGAAAGGGGCAATGAAAGGTTCTAGCCGACCTACTAATATAAAATTAGAAATGTAATAACTCAATATCTAGAGCTTAACAATGGGTTTTATGATTAACATGGGGCTTTGTCTAGGGATTAACAAACGAACCTTTTTTGTGTGACCTATGACAACCAACCCATGAACAAGACAATCTAAGAAATTGGGAAGGGTGGAGAGTGTTAAGTATGGATTGTGATATGGACACACTAGACCTTTCAAATCCCCAAGTACTAAAACTCAATGAAAGAATGACAACACTTATCTTGAATATGATAATGACCACCAAGGTGAAACAAGGCAAAATGAACAAATTTGTAGCATCATGATTCATTATCTTAAAAAACCAACGATCACTACTTTCATGACAAGTACATAAGGCATTAATACTGAATATGGAGCAATGAAATGATGTACCTCATGTATGTCAAGAACCATAATAATCAAATGTGAGTGAGATGAGAAAATGTGGGAAACATACTTGTCAACTATCTATCGAGAACCATGAATCTCGTATGTGAAATTGTTTTCCGTGATAAGGATCACATGAAACAAAATCTACTCTAGTTACCCCTAGATGCAGGGGGTAAAATTTGGCTCCAACATGGGGACATGTGCTCACCATAGAGCACATGAGAACCTAAAAAATATCTGGAACTCCAAGACTTGCACTCTGCATCAATTAACAAGTATTTCTAGATCTCACCACAAAACCATCAGTAAAAGGAGGTCGGGTGATACGATCACCTTGGTATATGAAAAATGAAAGGAAATGCAATAAAAATATTTGTTATTATTATATTTTTAATACAAAACTAAATCAAATGAAACTAATTAAGAATGCATGAATTCAAGAAATAACTAATAACAAACAAGTAATAAAGCATAATCAATATGCATAAAGGAAGCACACAAATTAACTATTGCTTCATAGAAACTTATTCATCCTAAACCATCTTTACTTGACGTAAGAAAAGAAAAGGCTAGGTAAATCGTACAACCAATGAAGCCACCCTAGTATGTCATCAAAGTAAAAATTTCTACCCTTTTGCTTGGTTATGAACCAAAACAAGGATATGTCAAGTACAAAATGGTTGTGCGATAGTACAAAACAACATGACAAAAAATGGAATCCAACTCATGAGGGAGGATAAGAGCAACAACATCTTGCCAAGATTGGCATGTGCATCCACAAGCTTGCTCTATCCATATATTTATGGGATTGCAATATGACAATGATGGTTCATCCTTACTCCAAAAAGGTATTCATGGTGCAACCCTCACATTTCATAAGGATGATCCACATGCTTAAAAAATGGTCTATATGGATTTGATGTACCATGTCATTCCTCAAAGCTTGAGATAACATCATAAGAAATCTGAAAAATACCTCATTTCTGGCTAATAAAGATGTAGATGAAAAATGAGGTGTACATTTAAATCTTGAGAAACAACTTTTCTCCCAACTTAAAGCTTGATCCCCCTTTATATGTGGCTGGAAACACTTATGACAAGCCACACATCGAAAACATTTTTTTCTCCATAGATATTTCAGCACCAAAAACATACTTCTCATCTTGACTTGCAATTACAAATTTGGGAGGAGATGATGAAATACATGGCTAGAAATTTATGTTATGAATACTCGCATACCTCATCCAATTTACATCCATAAATGGGTATTTTAATGTTGATTTTTCATGCACAAATTCTTCAAAATGTAGAATGAAACATGGATGAAAATTTTCTACATTTTCACCATTAAAATCACACCCATTTGACTGCAAAAATTCTTCCCTATATATGAGACAATGTGGCTAGAAAATGTTCAAATATTGATTGTTGTACACTTCCCCCATAGAATAAAATAAAACACCATTATCCTTCATAAAAAATTGTTGTAAATTACCCACAAAA
>JASDQU010241986.1:42045-72230 GCA_032191745.1 Picea mariana
AAAATTGTTCCATGCAATTCATCTAATAATTCATCAATGACAAGAATGGGAAACTTATCTTTGAGTTGTCTATAATCTAGACACATATTGCATGAACCATCCTTTTTTGTAACCATCACTATTAGTGAAGAGAAATCACTTTGGCTAGGTTGAATGATGCCAACCTCTAACATTTCTTGGATCATATGCTCAATCTCACTATTATGTGCATATGGATACATGTAAGGCCTAATGTTAGGTGGTACACTTCCTAGTTGAAAATGAATAGCATGATCATGATCTCCAGAAGGTGGAATACCCTTAGAAATATCTCCAAATACCTTGGAATGATTGTTGATAACTATTTGGAGATCCACTAGAGAAAAAAATATAAATGATTGAACATTTAGTGAACACAATTGTGAAATTACACCATGGTGTCCCCTTTTTATTAATGTTTTCATGATATTAGAGCTTATCACTTTAGAGGGTTTCCCTTGGATACCTATAAGCTCAATTTCCTTTCCTTCTGAGGGAAATATCATGAAAATATCTTGAAAATTAAGGGCCATTGTTCCCAATGATTTTAACCATTTCACTCATAATACAACATTAGCAACACCCATTTGGATGGAAATCATGGGATTATCCAATAAATAATCTCCCATATTGAGCTTAATACTATTTCACTTCCCTGAACAATTTATGGTACCTCGATCTACAATCATTACTTGAAATTATGATGCTGGAAATACAAAGAAATTGAGACTTTTTGTTATTTTGTAGTTGATGAAGTTATGGGTACTACTATAATAAATCAAAACTATTACCTTTTTATTTTTGATATATCCTTCTATATTGAGGGTTTGAGAAGTATTGATGACGACCAATGCATGACAAGATACCTTTGGAGTAGTCTCTTCTAGATTTAGATCTTGTGATGATTCCAATTATTCATATTCTTCCTCTTCATATT
Organism: Picea mariana; assembly: GCA_032191745.1. NCBI lineage: Eukaryota > Viridiplantae > Streptophyta > Pinopsida > Pinales > Pinaceae > Picea > Picea mariana. Next base: position 43,001 of record JASDQU010241986.1, read on the forward strand.
CTATCTAAAATAATTTCTTCTCACCACATTTATGCCCCTTACTGTACTTATTGTCACAATTGAAACATAGTCCCTTTGGTATTATTTCATCCATTTGTTGAGGTGTCAACCTTGTCAATTGAGTGAGATTAGGAGAGGGAACATGGTTCTCTCTATAGTTGTTAGTGGCCACCCTTCTAGTAGCCATATTTTTGTTTTCCACTTTCCTTGCCATTTTGAAAGATTTCTCTAAGGATTTAGGTTCAAACAGATGCACCTCATGTTTAATTTTCTCCTTTAAAGTGCCCATAAAGGGCTCTAAAATATATCCTTTGGAATTTTCTTTACCCTGAGACTGAAATTTTAGAATTGTTGAATGTGAGCTGTTGTTGGACCTTTTTTGCCGAAGATTTATCAATTAAATAAATAATTTATTGCTCTTAATATCCCCATAATGTGATTTCAAATCATCCATCATAATGGACCAAGAGATAATAAAATCATTTTTTCTTTCACAAAGCCATTGATACCAAACAAATTGATCATTTTCTAAATACAAGGATGCAATATGTACCTTTTGTAAGATTGGCACTTGGTGTAGATCAAAGAATTGTTCCATATGGAATATCCATGTTACACGATATTTACCATAAAACTTCCTCATATCGATCTTTGGAATGAAGTAGTTCCTTGGTTCCGCATTGAAACCTTGATGATGTGGATCTTGAAGTGATGAATAATCGTGATTCTAGGATTCAATATTTATGTCTTCTACATTTTCATGATTTCCTTGAATATTGTTATATCCTTTAGGGATTATCTCATCTAGGGTATGTAAGAACATTTCATACATGGAAATTTTCAATTATTCCATCTTCTTTTCCATATGTTCCCGGTTTTCATTCATAATTTTTTTCACTTCTTCATTTTGGTGAATATTTTCATCTCTTTCTTCTTGAGTTGTGGTTGAGCTCTCTAGAGGTTTAGTTGGTGAATTAAATTTCAAAGGAACCTTTCGAGGCATGTGAGAAAAAATAATTCTCCTCTTTTTCCTCTTTATCACAAATTTTGAATCACTAAAAATAGATTTTCCAATCAAAAGTTATGCCAATTGTAAGTTGTGTACCTTTCAAACCTTGATTTGGAGAATGTATGGAGGGATGAGTTTTTCTTGATATATATCATAAATTGAACCTTTGTGGGTCAAAAATTTTGACCTATAGTACTCTGGTATGACTTGTTAAACTCTTGAAAATTTCACAGTCCAAACCATCACCGATAAAAGTTATAGCAAAAATACCAAAATTTATTGTTTAAGACTAATTTCAGGATCAATAAAAAATCCCAACGTCCACTAGATATATCTCACAAATTGTAATGATTCAAAATCTGAAAAATTTTCCACATGTACTTCACTATGTATCCTTGGGATTCTGAAAATTTAAGAGTCTGAAACTTCACTGAAATTATTTTATAGAGAAAATAAAAGTATGACTCGTTTGAGACTAATTTCAGGGCTAGTAAAAAATCCTAAACTCCACGGGATATATCTCTGAAAATAACTAACCAGAACCTAAAATTTTGACCACATATTCTTCATTCTATTTCCTTAGTATCCTCAAAATTTCTCTCTCTAAAACATCCCAGAAATAATTTATAGCGAAAATTCCAAGATGACTCGCTTGTAGCAGCAAAACCCCAGGATCGATGCTCTAAAGCCAATTGTTATGAACCAACTCCTTGATAATGTTAAAAAAAATCAATGAATAGTAGTCCACTTTGAGGGGGAAACCTCTTTTTACAATACATTCATTGCATAAGACAAGATAATTTGATTCTAAGACTAGGTCTCCTTGGTATATATATAGGAGACAAAGGGTACAATTATAATGAAAGGGGCAATGAAAGGTTCTAGCCGACCTACTAATATAAAATTAGAAATGTAATAACTCAATATCTAGAGCTTAACAATGGGTTTTATGATTAACATGGGGCTTTGTCTAGGGATTAACAAACGAACCTTTTTTGTGTGACCTATGACAACCAACCCATGAACAAGACAATCTAAGAAATTGGGAAGGGTGGAGAGTGTTAAGTATGGATTGTGATATGGACACACTAGACCTTTCAAATCCCCAAGTACTAAAACTCAATGAAAGAATGACAACACTTATCTTGAATATGATAATGACCACCAAGGTGAAACAAGGCAAAATGAACAAATTTGTAGCATCATGATTCATTATCTTAAAAAACCAACGATCACTACTTTCATGACAAGTACATAAGGCATTAATACTGAATATGGAGCAATGAAATGATGTACCTCATGTATGTCAAGAACCATAATAATCAAATGTGAGTGAGATGAGAAAATGTGGGAAACATACTTGTCAACTATCTATCGAGAACCATGAATCTCGTATGTGAAATTGTTTTCCGTGATAAGGATCACATGAAACAAAATCTACTCTAGTTACCCCTAGATGCAGGGGGTAAAATTTGGCTCCAACATGGGGACATGTGCTCACCATAGAGCACATGAGAACCTAAAAAATATCTGGAACTCCAAGACTTGCACTCTGCATCAATTAACAAGTATTTCTAGATCTCACCACAAAACCATCAGTAAAAGGAGGTCGGGTGATACGATCACCTTGGTATATGAAAAATGAAAGGAAATGCAATAAAAATATTTGTTATTATTATATTTTTAATACAAAACTAAATCAAATGAAACTAATTAAGAATGCATGAATTCAAGAAATAACTAATAACAAACAAGTAATAAAGCATAATCAATATGCATAAAGGAAGCACACAAATTAACTATTGCTTCATAGAAACTTATTCATCCTAAACCATCTTTACTTGACGTAAGAAAAGAAAAGGCTAGGTAAATCGTACAACCAATGAAGCCACCCTAGTATGTCATCAAAGTAAAAATTTCTACCCTTTTGCTTGGTTATGAACCAAAACAAGGATATGTCAAGTACAAAATGGTTGTGCGATAGTACAAAACAACATGACAAAAAATGGAATCCAACTCATGAGGGAGGATAAGAGCAACAACATCTTGCCAAGATTGGCATGTGCATCCACAAGCTTGCTCTATCCATATATTTATGGGATTGCAATATGACAATGATGGTTCATCCTTACTCCAAAAAGGTATTCATGGTGCAACCCTCACATTTCATAAGGATGATCCACATGCTTAAAAAATGGTCTATATGGATTTGATGTACCATGTCATTCCTCAAAGCTTGAGATAACATCATAAGAAATCTGAAAAATACCTCATTTCTGGCTAATAAAGATGTAGATGAAAAATGAGGTGTACATTTAAATCTTGAGAAACAACTTTTCTCCCAACTTAAAGCTTGATCCCCCTTTATATGTGGCTGGAAACACTTATGACAAGCCACACATCGAAAACATTTTTTTCTCCATAGATATTTCAGCACCAAAAACATACTTCTCATCTTGACTTGCAATTACAAATTTGGGAGGAGATGATGAAATACATGGCTAGAAATTTATGTTATGAATACTCGCATACCTCATCCAATTTACATCCATAAATGGGTATTTTAATGTTGATTTTTCATGCACAAATTCTTCAAAATGTAGAATGAAACATGGATGAAAATTTTCTACATTTTCACCATTAAAATCACACCCATTTGACTGCAAAAATTCTTCCCTATATATGAGACAATGTGGCTAGAAAATGTTCAAATATTGATTGTTGTACACTTCCCCCATAGAATAAAATAAAACACCATTATCCTTCATAAAAAATTGTTGTAAATTACCCACAAAATAAATTGCATTTTTATCATCAACAGCATGTTCTCCAATTTGAAAATTTCCTAAGCAATCCATAAGAAAACATGGTTGGAAATTAATCATGCAATTTTCTGAGAATGCATTTGCTAAAGATGGTTGTTTCAAAGGAAAAAAATCTTCAACCTTGACTCTAGAATCATCATAGGTATCATAAATAGAATCCCCATCAAAATGAAAACAACTTGTATCCTATATATTCCTTTGAATATATAGAAGATCATCAATATTTTCAATATCATGCATGACCATCATGTTCTTCATCAAATAAGAAATTGACCAAATCCAAGGGTTTCTATACAAACTCTTCCTTTTCTAAATCATCAAAGGAAACATCATGAAAATAAAAACACTGGAAGGGAGTACAACTCACCAAACTCTTTCCTTCACGCAGAGGAGAGATGGAAGATTTGATGCTCTCACCATCCAGGTCTTCATCAAAGTGTTCCTCTTCGATGAACTCATGAGTTTTTTTCTTTCTCTTCTTCATCTTTGGGTTCTTATTTAATGGATTCTGGAGGTGTTAATGTATTCATCAACATGTTCTTCATGTGCTTGATGACTTTCCTCATCAACTTCTTATTCATGCTCTTGTTCTTCAATGGACTCTTCATCATCTTCAATAGAGTTAAGAAGAACTTCTTCTTCTAGGGATGTCATCAGATATTGAAAAGTGTCCTCATACCTCTGAAACCTAGGGCCCCAATGCCTGATAAAATTTTGAATGAAATCTACAATATAATATATAGTCCCTGGAATATAAGAATATATAAACCGATCCTTTTGTTTTCCTTCAAGAGAGTAAACATGTAATTTCATCAACACATCCTCATGCACGACATTGATTTATGAAGCATATTTCAAGAAATTTACAACATGGAAACAACCAAAAGAAGATCACCATCAAATTTTGGAATATATTCTACCCATTCCACACAAAAATGATTTAGGTACCCAACAATTTAGTTAACATCAACAACCATATATTGTTCATGCAATTCCCTTAGTGTCATTCTTATTCACTTGAACATATGTAATTTGATATGAAAATTGAAAATACAATATGATACCTCATACCAAGAAGGTGTAGTCATAAAGGTTGCAATATCCCCAATATAATGGGATGGGATATTATGTCATTCTGTGCAATAAGTGTTCTTGATGCTCTAATCTAGTTGACAAATTTTAACAAACAATTTGCATGTATTCTACTAAAAGACATTTGTCAAACATATTGCATGTAATAAAAATACACCAGAAATAAAAGGGACAAGACGTGGTATTTTATTATGAATGAATATATGAATACAATGATCCAAAGTTTGTTATGGCATCTGCAATACATCAATGGAAAACACACAATACAAGCCAAAAACCTAGAATCATGTCGTGGCATCCTCAATAGATGAGATAAAACCATCCAAGTGTCACAACCTCTCCAAGCAGATCACTGGAACCCAAAACTAAAAACAAACCCAAAGATGAAGCTCTGATAGAAATCCTGGATGGACTCTCCCTACCAAACTAAAACTCTAATGGAAATCCTGGATGGATTCCCCTCTAGTCTAGCTAGGGTGGATATTACACCACCAAAACCAAATTGTAATGGTGGAAGGTTTTTTCTAAACCCTAATGAAACAATGGCTCCAAGAGCACTTCCAAAATGAGATATCAAATCATAACGCCAAAGTGAGGCTCTATCCCTCCTTTTATCCTTTCTCCATGCCTTCTAGAATTTTCCCCTTTTTGACCAAATCAAATGCAACTTCTAGAATTTTCCCCTTTTTGACTAAATCAAATATAACCCTTATTTTCCCTCCCATTTTCACTTTAAGATTAAAAGTCACTTTAATAATGGTTGAGTAAATTATTAATCTAAATTTACTTTATTTCCCAATGTCACTTTAAAAACATAACATCTCCTAACTAAGTGACATTAAATGACCCCCTTTTTCCTCATTTTTTTCTACTGACAAGACATGGAAGTCCCTTCTACTACAAAACATGGAAACCAAATAATGGGGACATTAAAAATCCTTCTTTCCCAAATATTTATTGTCCTCAAGCAATGCCATCACGACCCGATGCTCCATTGACTGATCTAGACTGAAACTAAAAATGATACCAAGATCCCAAACCACCCTGTAAGATGTGAAGCATCCTCCTCTCAAGACGTAGTAGGTAATGTATTGAAATCAGAGGTATCCTAAAAACTGCCCACAAGTAAGGCCACTCAGTGTTGCAACAAGTCGATCAATCCACCAAGGAACTGCTATGCTAGAGAACTAATCTCATGAAGAAAAAAAATGGCTCTTTCCTATGTGTCAATTGTCACATTGTCTCCTACTAAAATACTGGGGTCCCAAAAATAAAGTTGACCAATCACTATCACAACTTTGTCACTCATCATCATATGAATCAATCTATCACTCAAATAAAGTCTTGGATCCCACCACCAAATTGGAATTCTACTACTCCCAATACATGATATCTACTATTGTGCCATATTGGTAACCATAATAGTCAAAATGAGCCAAGTCCCTGGTATGTCATCATCTGGTGGAAACCAAGTACTAGGAATCAACTATGTGTATGCTAATATGTTCGACTCCTACCAAACTTCACCATCAATGTACTCAAGTAATCTATGGAGTCTAAATACCTCCTTGGAAAGTATCCCTGTCACTTGTGATGCCTCATACTCATATGAGTACCCAAAATTACCTGCTAAAGATGAATAATGTGTAACCCTCCTAAGTGTAGATTTAGTGACTACATGTGTGAGACCTCTGTAGTGGGTAATTCCATCCACCACTATGTCAGTTGAAATATATGAGAATTGATCCAATACAATCTGGATCCCCTCATGTGCTTCAACCACATAGCCCAAACAAAATAACTCTGACATGGCTATAATCTGGTCTTCCTTGCTCATCTAACTCGAGTGAACCCTCCTTGTCCTGCTGAATATCCCATTGACATCATAAAATAACACTAGATGTCATTTCCACTATCTATAAGACTAGAAAGTTTTAGGTGCGTTGGTCAACCCCAATGGTATGACCAAGGACTCAAGGGGACATTTGAAAGAGATCATGTGGGTATTCTACTATTTTTCCCTGCTTTGGTGATATCCCAATCGAAGATATATCTTTGAGGAATATTCCTCTCCATGAAGCTCATCCATCCACTCATCGATCTCGGGTGAACCAAATTCAATGATATGTCTGAATCCCTTTCTCTCCTTTGGGAAAATGTACCAAAAACCCACTGCACACCACCATACACAATTGTATACTATTTTATACCACTGCACACCACTTTATCATCATGTACCATCCTGTATCCCATATGTTCCATTGTATCAATCACTCCACTAATATCAATTGATCTTGGATCCTAGAGTTGTGTATCCACAACTATCCTATACTTGATTCCCCAATCAACTGGTGCATATACTTCCTTGATGGATGGTCCACAAGGAATTAGCTCAACTACCTCCTTTGTATCTAAGAAATGAGCCAAAATAAACGGTTCATGATCCCTGCAATGTAAAACATGCACACAATCAAAATCCTTTGTGTCAAAACTCTCCTCAAACACCTGCAACTCAAATTCTCCTCGTGCAGAATCATCACAAGAGGCTCCTCCCTCGGAAGATGAGTGCCACTCATGCCCTCATGTTTCATTGCTACCAAAGATAATGGAGTCCATGTTGTTTTCAATGATGAAGAGCATGCAAAACTAAGCCAGTAACAAATATCCTCAATCTCCCTTTCCTTGTTCTCAACGAACTTGAGAGAAAGGTCCCTATCCATGAACAACTACAAATAATCAGATTTCAACTATTCTAGTGCCTCTTTGATGATGGGTAATTGAGCACTAGTGACTCCATCTGTAACTCCCCTTTGCCTCTCCTCCAACTAGGTTTTCCACATAAGATCTTCAATAAACTTATGAGCACCATCTTCCCTCGTCAACACTTGTACAATCTGCTCCTACAAACCTTGCAATGTTAAGGGTCTTTGTTTAATATCATCATCATGTGGAGGTATATTCAAGTCCTCCTCATCATTGACATCATAAATGAGATATGGTGTTGAATCCTCATCATGTGTAGGCGCTATCATGCTTGAACTACCTTCACCATAAGTATCATGCATAGTGAAAGATGTTGGATCCCCAACATTGACTGATTGGAACATATGGTCATCATCAGATGTTGCATCCTCATATTTTGTTGATTCATCAGAGGTATATCCATCCAACACTAGTGTCACTGGTCTCATCGGTTAATTTTGATGATGTCTCATAGGCTACTGTTTGGTCTTCCTCTATGCACACAGCCTCCTCATGGCTAGATGCATGCTCCTCCACCTACCCTTCATGCTCATCCTTCTTTATTTCCTGCCTTATGGTTTTAAAATAATCCTCATCCAAATCCTTGGGACAAGTTCCATGTTTTATTTTGTAGTATCTTTTGAAGTTTAAAGTTGTACGGACCTTCTCATCCAATGTTAAATACTCCCAGTAGTCAGACATGTATTTATCTTCCTTCATCTCCCTTTAAGTTTAGCCAAACGTTTTGGATTTACCTTCTTAAGCAATCACAACATGGATGTTATACATTTTTAGTAATTTGGTAGTTCTGGTTTGGGTTTATTCAAACATTTAGTAAACCCTTGACCATGCACTGTTATTTCCTCTCGTTGTAAATCAAGCAGGTTTTTTCGGAAAAACCCTGAAAATTTGTAGAAATTAAAATGCTGAGAACTTTGCTTCCCTCACTCCGGTTTGACCTATTTGTTTTTGGAAACTAGGTATTTTTCTGAGAGGAATTCAAATATTCAATCTGTTTTGGCAAATTATGCTCAAAAAGTTTCTTAATGTAATTTGAAATATTCCCTTCTTTGGCCAAGGAAAGTGATCTGATGCAATCATAAGCTGAAAAAAGCACCATCTTTGATACCATTGTAATATCCCCAATAGAATGGTATGGGATATTATTTCCTTCTGTGCAATAAGTGTTCTTGATTCTCTAATCTAGTTGAAAAAATTTCACAAACAAATTGCATCTATTCTACTAATAGACATTTTGTCAAAAATATTGCATGTAATACAAATACACTATAAATATAAGGGACACTATGTGATATTTTATTATAAATGAAGGTTTGAATACAAATTACAATGATCCAAAGGATGCTATGACATATACAATACATCAATGGAAAACATGGAATCATGTCATGGCCTCCTCAATAGATGAGATCAAACCCTCGAAGTGCCACAACCTATCCAAGCAGATCACTACAACCCAAAACTAAAAACAAACCCCAATATGAAGCTCTAATATAAATCCTAGATGGATTCTACCTACCAAACTGAAACTCTAATGGAAATCCTAGATGGATTCCCCTCTGGTCTAGCTAGGGTGGATATTGCACGACCGAAACCAAACTATAATGGTGGAATGGTTTTGCTTTACCCTAATGAAACAATGACTCCAATATCACTTCCAAAATCAGAGATCAAATCATAATGCCAAAGTGAGGCTCCACCCCTCCTTTTACCCTTTCTCCATGTCTTCTATAATTTTCCCCTTTTTGATCAAATCAAATGTAATTTTTAGAATTTTCCACTTTTTGACTAAATCAAATATAACCCTTATTTTCCATCCAATTTTTTCTTTAACTTTAAAAGTCACTTTAATAATGGTTAAGTAACTTATTAATCTAAAGTTACTTTATTTCCCTAATGTCACTTTAAAAACATAACATCTCCTAACTAAGTGACATTAAATGACCCCCTTTTTACTCATTTTTCTCTACTGACAAGCCACATAAGTCCCTTATACTACAAAACGGGGAAACCCAATAATGGGACATGACAAAGGTGAATCTTCAATGCATTTACAATGATTTTTTCTTCACCCTACAAGCACAGAGTCTTCAAAACCTATAAGGAACAAGGACTTCATTCCTCCAATGGAGCCACTAGATGAGTATACTTAGATAAGGCTTTGGTTTCTAATCATTAAAAAAATTGAAGCATAGATTGTGGATAACCAAGGAGAAAGACTCAATTCTCCTTGAAAACGACACCAAAATGTTATCACACAATATTGCACCTTAGTGAAAATCCTTAACAAACTACAAAGACTAATGGAACATGGAAGTGTTTCCAGTGTCACCAAGACAACTACTTCCCTCATTTTAGTGAAAGATAAATCCAATGCAAGGGAGGCTTCCCTAGTAGAACCTAGGGTTCCTAAGGCAAGACAAATTCAAGTCTAAGGTCACCTATGTTACCACCTAAATTACCATCAACAAATTATGATATATGAGTTATATATTATGTGATTACTCGAATTAAAATTTATATTTAGGGTTTTCTCACTTTAAGGTTGTTTTAGGGGGCTTACTAAGTGATTATCCAATGAGAAATTATGCCAAAATAGTCCAGATTTGAAAATTACTAAAGACTATCATAAAAATTGCATAAAATATAAGAAATTACAGTAGTAAAACAAGTTATAACAATAATATACTTTATCCCCTTAAATAGATTATAAACAAGTGAAATTTAGGGATAAAACAAGGAATAAAACTAGGGTTTCAAGTAACTTGTTAATTTTGAAATTTTAAGAGCATGTAATAGCCAATAAGACCAAGAAATCCAACCCTAAACAAATTGTAATATAAAACAACAAGGCCAATTTTTAAATAAAAGTAAATTTTAGGTCACAAATATGAAAGGAAATCGTAGACGTCTAGGGTTTTGATGGCCAAAAATTAGGTATAAGCTTTTAAAACCCTATAATTATCCTAAAACAAAAGTAAAATTTGAAATTTTGATTTTAAGATGGACTATATAGAAAAATACTAGTGCCTATTTATTTCTTTGGCACATATGAGGTCAACTACGGCCTCCCTTGAGAAAGTGTAAGTGAAACTAGGGTGATAATTAGGGTTGTCCACTACAAACCCTAATAAATCCACCAAGTGCCTTACAAGCTTCAAGATAATTCAAGGGAAAGATACTCCATTTGTAATATTCCAAAGGGTTTAAAAAAGTGACATGTTCAAGAAAATAGAAAGAGGCCACACCACCAACACTAAGAAGCACAACCACACTTACAATCATTAATAAACAAAATCTATAAAGATTAAGAGAGATCACTTACTAAAAAACTGATTTCATGTACAAAACTCTAGATCTATGAACATCCATGAAATTACAAATCATTCACAAGACATCATCCTCAAGAAGGCACTCTAGTTATCCATCCATAGTAAAAATGTCGAAGTAATAGTAGACAAGTAGTGTTCTCCACAAGTTCTAGCAATGAGTTACAAACGAGAGATTCGTCTCTTATTTATATGAAGAGATATATCAACCTTCTCAATATAATAATAAAATTATCCTATCTTTTAGCCTAAAAGAATATAAAATATCATTATTTCCTAACAAACCCTAGAGATTTGGTAAAAACACATAAAATATCCATGTTACACGAGTGAATGTGTCAAAATAACTTCAAATATGCTCCCAAGATGAAGTAAAAATCCTCAAATTCCAAGTCCTCCTCCTCATAGGCATGAAAATATCCCACGTGTGGCATGTGTGGGCTCCCAAATGTGGACGACTCACTCAAAATTCATGTTAAAGGGTGTGAAATGGTCTCAAATGTGAAGTGTTTCCTCCAAATGGTGCAAAGTTTCATCCAATAGGTGCAACGCCCTCTCTAGAAGGGTGAAACAAATTCCAAAAGAAGTGGAATGACATCCATCAAGCGTGCAAGTCCAAAGTCCTCCAAGAGGAAAAGGCTCAACCCAAGTCATCTCCATGCAAAGTACACTGTCCAAATAAGGCCCAAGTGACCCAAAGTAGTCATCAATCCAGAGGCACGTACACAAATCCAACGCAACATAAAAATTGAGTCATGTCAAATGTAAATAACATTAGGTAGATCACATTAAGTATCATCTTCTAACTTCCCAATAACTCATAGAATTCATACAATTTTCCAAGTTTAGGTATGATGGGGGCATCATTAACCCCTATTACATGTGTCAACACCCAAGAAGAGAAGTAGTTCCCAAGAAAACCTATCAAGGAGCATGTGTAGTGAAAGATGGTATGGTTTGGCGAGTAACTTCATGAGTTGCATTGCACAACCATGTGAGGTTATTTAAGGTTATTCATCGACATGAGTTCCTTAGAAGTATGAGGGCAAATTTATGCATTGAGTTACCCTTTCCTTGGCAATGTGTCTTATTACCCTTATTTGCCTTTTTTTTTCTTATGTCACCTTTTTTGGATTTTGACTTTTATTTTACTTCATTTAGTACTTTTTAGATGTGCATTTTATTACATAGGACTTGGGGTAATGGCCTCATAGCAAGGGGGCATTACTCATGATTTATTTACTTTAGTTTTTTTTATTTTTCTTTTCTCTTTTGTTTTTATTTTCTTTTCACCTCGAGCTTGTAACTCTTTTGGGGTGAGGCTCTTCTCATGGGACTATGAAGCACTAACCTTTTTTGTGTGACATATGAAAACCAACCCATGAGTGGGACAACAAAAATCGGGAAGGGTGGAGTGTGTTAAGTATGGATTGGGATATGGACACAATATAACTTTTAAATCCCCCTAGTAATACAACTCAACCCAAGAGTGACAACACTTATCTAGAAGATGATGATGATCATGAAGGTGAAACAAGGAAAAATACACAAATTTAGAGCATCATTATTGATTATCGGAATCAACCAATGATCACTACTTTCATGACAAGTACATAAGGCATTAACACTCAATATGAAGCAACGAAATAATGTACCTCATGTATGTCAAGCACCATAATCATCAAATGTGAGCGAGATGAGAAAATGGGGGAAACATCTTCAGTCAACTATCTGTGGAGAACCATGGATCTCATCTGTGGAACTATTGTTTGTGATAAGGATCACATGAGAAAAATCTCCTCTAATTGCCCCTAGATGTCAGAGGGAAACACACTATAAATGCATTAATGAAAAAAGGAAGGGGAATTTCCTCCATTAGTAAAAATTAATGCAAGGCCACATACCAGAGTTTGCAAGAAGTTAGCAAGCATGCATTAAGAGGATAAAAAGAGTGAATACAAGGCCATAACATAATCCATTGTAGAGTTTAACATCATATATCATGTACTATTTTTCATTCATGAATTTTAGGAATTCTTGGGTATTCTTTCAATTTTGAGTGAAGTTTTGGTGAATGCAAGGATTCGACAATGATCACTTGTGTAATTTTAGTTTTATTTGAGTTGTGCATCACTTGATGATGATGACCAAGATCTCGGAGAAGATATTCTAATATGTATGCATGTCTTCTATATAATCATATATCCTTTTTTATCTTTTGTTTTTTTATGACCGAGATTTTGAAGAAGATACTCTAATATCTACTTATATATAATTGTTATCCTTTTTTTTTCTATTTATTTATGTCACATATTTAGTAAAAGAAATAATTGCTTTACATCAATCCTTTGTATATTTGTTTATTCTAGTCCACTTGCTTAAAAAATTAATAATAAAATGGCGTGATAAAATTTTGTGGTAGTGTATGAAATTAAGGCGACTCTCTGCGTTACTCATGAAATTAACACTAAATAGTGGTTTCAATGTAGTCACTTTGTATGGGAGATGAAAATATTATTATCCTATAGAAATGGATAGTATTAATAAAAATAAATCAAGTTAGTGGAAGGTACATTCAACTTAATTAATCGAAAAGCTTGCATATTGCAGCACTAACAAGATACTTGAAAATATGCATTTTGCATAGAGATAATAAATTCTAAATAGGAGAAACTGATTTTTGAAACTTGCTTTGCTCTAAAACTTATTTCTATTTCCTTTTATATTAGTTACATTTTTTTCTTTTCTACCTCGAGCAATAAATCTATCAAGAGGAGAGGAGATGTCTTCTTCCAGCATTGGTTCTTTTATCTTGTTTATTCTCAACTTTATTTGTTGTCCCTTTCCTCCATGGCCACATTTTTTTTTGTTCCATACCATTATTTTGAGAATTAATTATTATGTTACAAATTTCAATGATTTAACTTATATTTTGAGGGATATGTAATATTATATTTATTATTATTGCTTTGTGTATAAGTAAATTATAATAAAATCCCTAAAAAAAAGAAGGGTCAATTAACTTTGATTATTTTTGGATATTATTTGTGATGTCCAAACCCTTTAATGTTGTAGATATCTTAGATATACTTGGATTCAACGATGAATGCAATGAAGATATTGATGAAAACCTTATTGATGATTTAGAAACTCTTGGCCATGACAAATATGGACAAAAGGTGGGACCTAATATTCCAAGGAAAAGGAAGACTTCAAAACATCAATTTTGAGAAGATTAGCTTCAGAAAAGAAGGGTCAATCAACTTTGGATGATTTTTTTGGATATTTTACAATGTCAACGCCCTATTATAGATACATCAAATATATCATGAACCTAGTGAAGACATGGATGAAAACCTTGTTGATTATTTAGAATGTTTAGCTATTGCAAGGAAGGACAAGATGGGGGTTCTCGTAATTGAAGGAAAATGAAGACTTCAAAACATGAATTTTGAGAAGAATGAAAGATAAAACAACATTAGGTGTATAGTATGAATATTGCATATGATAATACTTGTATGAAGGGAAAATTTTGCAAGAAATAAAATACTCAAGTTGATGATAGGGTTCCCCTGTAGAAAGTTCAAACCACAACAGAAACACAAGACAAGGGTGCAACATTCCTTTAAGTTCCTACTTTGCATAAATTCAAATCCACAAACCCATAGATACGAGAGAACTATAGGCTCTGAGCTCACAAAGAAAAATGTTGAACAATTCAAACAAACACAACAATTAAAACATATCAAGAAGATATAATATTTTCTTCATAAAACTAGCTCAACAAAGAAATTTTATTGAAATTCACATTTACAGGGTTTTGTGGATGGATTTCCGCTCCCTATTCTCATCTCATATGCTATAAAAATTCCATGAAGTTGATCTACTATGATTTTGTCAAGTTCTGAACTATATTCAATTGTGGAAATCTTGGCATCATATCTCATAGGTAATGGACCTTAAGATATTTTGTACAATATGTTTATTGGTAAGTTCTTATCCTGCTGCTCTTATTGAATTAACTACCTCATCTACTGATCCAAGTGGATATCGGTGGCCACCCACCTTTTCCAACTGGTTCAAAACAATTTTCTGGCAATTTTGGTAATTTACTATTTTTAGCAGTTTTTCACTTCCGGGGTTGTTTTGAGGCCCTAAACGATGTTTTTTGGGAAAATGGGGAGCAATATGGAAGTTCCTTTGATATTTCCCCCAAAATGAATCTCCTCAACGATACCTTTCCAAAAGGCTATCATACGCCTAAAACGGAGATCGTATGCAAAAGTTACGACCCCGGGAAGTTGATGTACTAACATACCCAAACGGGGCCCACCTGACTTTTGGTGCTTCATCTCCTAGGGTTAGGTTTTTGGATGTCTAGGGTTTTTGACATTAATTTTTATTGTAAAAATTCTTTCGGAGCCTCATTGTAATCATCTTCTTTTGAATGAGCACAGTCGTCACATCTCTTCTCAGAGATAAGCTGCCACCATTCCAGCAAGCTTGTTTCCGTTGCATTTTACAGTTTCAAATTGTTTCCTTATTGAATAGAAAACTAGTTTTACTATATCTCTGTTATTTTTGTGTTAAGAACCTGTTAATAATATGTAGTCATTTTGTTTTGCTCATAAAATATGGACTAGTGGTATCAAAGCGGTCTGCTCCTTGTCGTCTTAATGCATGTCCCCAACGAGGTCGGAGTACAAAGAGTTGGGTCTCGAGCTTGTTTCTCTTGAGGAAAAAATCTCTCACACGCCCAAGCGACCTCTCATGGAAGGAGACAAGAAAGATGAAGAGACAAGAGATCCTTTCAAACTGTTGATTGAGGAATCCCTCATGCAACAAAGGAACGAGATGATGGATAGTTTCATGCAAATCCTTCAGCGGCTACCAATAGGCGACACATCTTCTTCAAGCAGAGGC
Organism: Picea mariana; assembly: GCA_032191745.1. Taxonomy (NCBI): domain Eukaryota; kingdom Viridiplantae; phylum Streptophyta; class Pinopsida; order Pinales; family Pinaceae; genus Picea; species Picea mariana. The sequence continues at coordinate 58,942 of JASDQU010241986.1, forward strand.
GTCGCCCTTTCAAGGTACAAATAAACTTCTATATTCTTATATTTGAAGGTTAGATAGACGCAGATGTTGTAGACAAGTGGTTGAATCTACTAGAAGGGTATTTTTCTATCCATAACTTTTCGAATAGAGAAAGGATTACATTTGCGCTCCTCAAAGTTGTTCCCCGTGTCAAATATTGGTGGGAAAATTTTTGTGAGAAAAAGGAAATAGAGGAACCCTCATTATTTACAGTCACGACCACCTAGGAATCCTTCATGGATGCTATTAAGGAACAATACTACCCTTTCAGAAGTTATGACGACTTGTATACCAAATGGACCACATTGTAGCAAGAAAGAGACCAAGCAGTGCCAGATTTCACAAATATCTTCCATACCTTGCACACCAAGCTGGGTATCAAAGATTCAGAGCGACATTTGGTGCTCAAGTACACGGTTCTCTGCATAGATACATCCAGACCAAAATGTGATTTTTGTACATTTCATCCTTGGGCGCGGCCTACCGATATGCCGTCAAAATCGAGCAGAAGCTCAAACAAAAGATGTGGAAATTTGGGCCTAGGAACCCCTCACAACAAAAGCCAGGAAAGGGTGGCCCCAACCCACATAACAAAGGACAGAAAAAAGATGGACAGTATCAGGACAACTAGTCCAAGCCGCAAGCAAAGAAGGACACCGGAAAGACAAATAAAGATACCAAGAAGTGGTGCGACTTCCATAAGAGCCCTTGACATAACATTGTTGACTTCCGCTCAAAGCAGTCGTTGGTGGCCGAAGTGAAAGCCTCTGAATCAGATGCGGGTTATGACTCTGAGATAGAACCTGAAAGGGGAATATGGATCATTGACATGGAACCCAGTGCCACTGTTTCTACCACCAAGCTCCATCCTGGTGAACCAGACAAGCCAGAAGAAGGAGAGTGCCTCTTCCATTCACAGATGTGGATAAAATGCACCCTGCTACACTTCATCGTTGATAGCAGTAGCCAGAAGAACTTCATATCAACAGAGGTCATCAAGAGGTTGGCCTTACCAACAACGTCGCACCCACAACCCTACACCATTGGATTGCTCTGCCAAGGAAGCGATCTTCGCGTCAGCCAACATTGTCGACTATCGTACGACATGAAGCCCTTCAAAGACGAGGTATTGTGTGATGTTTCTCCTCTCGAAGTTTGTGATGTTCTTTTGGTCAAACCTTATTTATGGAAACTTCATGTTGTATATGATTCTAGGCCTCATAGTGTTATTATTACTTTGAACGGGAAATTGTACAGGATACTCGAGGTAGTCCCACCTAGTGCTATTTCCTTGATCTATGATAAGCAATGCAGGAAGGTCATCTCTCAGACAAGGAAGTTTGTCTTCTTCATGATTTGCTCTCATAATAAGAGAAATATCACAACCACATCTAGGGTGTCTACGGCCGACCTCTCTACACAGCAGAAGCAAGTAGATAAGGTCGTGGAAGAATACTCAGATATATTGTCCTCACCTATAGGGGTACCTCTGCACTACCAGGTCAAGCACCCCATAGATCTAAACCCCAGTGCACCACTGCCCAATGGGCCAGTCTATCGCCCCTCTCTGTTAGAGAATGAGGAGATCAAGCGACATATCCAATAACTACTCCACAAGGGGCACATCCATCCCAACTCATCACCTTGTGAGAGACCAATCACGCTAGTACAAAAGAAAGATGGAACCTAGCGACTCTGCATTGATTACTGGGCTCTGAATAAAATCACAGTCAGAAATTGGTACCCGATTCCTCGAATAGACAACCTCCTTGATCAACTCACGGGGGCCAAATACTTCAGTAAGATTAATCTAAAGTATGGCTACCACCAGGTCTCAATAGAACAGACAGATGTATGGAAGACCACCTTCAAGTCAAAGGAAGGCCTTTTTGAATGGTTGATCATGCCCTTTGGTTTGGAAAATGCTCCAGCCACTTTCATGAGGATGATGGACGATATATTGCAACCATTCACCAATAATTTTGTAGTGGTGTATCTAGATGACATTCTCATTTACAGCAAGACTTGGGCTGAACACTTGCAGCATATTCAACAAGTTATGCACACCCTGCGATAGCACAAGCTATACGCCAACTTGGAAAAGTTCTCCTTCGGCATGGACAGGGTCCATTACCTGGGCTACATCATTGATCAACATGGCATACATGTGGATCCAGCCAATATCCAAGTCATCTGTGACTGGCCAGCCCCAACCACACTCACTGAGCTTCAGAGCTTCTTGGGCCTTGCCAATTTCTACCACAAGTTCGTGTTGGGATTCTCCCATATTTCATGGGCACTCAGCCAAATAACCAGGGGTGGTGGTAAGGTGTAATTTGCATGGGGTCGGTCCCAACAACAAGTGTTCGATGATTTGAAGAAGCACTTGTGCTCAACCCCAATACTTTCACTACCAGACCTGCAGCATCCCTTTGAGATCAAGACAGATGCTTCAGACTATGTTGTGGGCATCATTCTCACTCAGCACGGCCACCCTGTGGCCTATCATAGTGAGACACTATTAAATGTTATCCGTAAGTACCCTACTTACAAAAAAGAAATGTACTCCATTGTGCAATCCTGTCGCCAGTGGAGACATTACATTCTTGGGAAGGAGACAGTCATCCACATTGATCATAAGCCATTGCAGTTCATGTAGACACAAGGAAAATTGTAGAATGGCCACCATCAAAAGTGGTCCACATACTTGGAGAAATTCCACCTCAACATCAAGTATAAAATAGGAAGCATCAATCGCGTCGCTAATTGACTCAGCAGACCGCCAGTCGCGACACTCACCACGGTGCTAGACTCTTGTGAACATGAAACATCTGGATGGCCCCAACTCTATGAGATAGACCCAAACTTCACCACCACCTACCAAATGTTGGGTGCAAATTCATTTGTCGATAATTTCCATCTTCGGGATGGGTTGTTGTGTCATCTGGGCCATATATGTGTTCCATCAAGCGAGCGAGCGAAGCTGATCTGGGAATCCCACTATAGTCTGGTGGTAGGACACTTCGTCATCGAAAAGATAGTGGCGATGCTACAGAAACATTTCTACTGGCCGAAACTTCGATAGGAGGTCAGCAAATATATTAGGTCATGCACTGCCTGCGCTATTTCCAAACCGACCACTAAGAAATAGGGCCTATACACCCCTCTTCCTACTCCTAATAGGCCATGGGAATCCATCTCAATGGACTACATGTCGGGCCTCCCGTTCACCAAGCAGGGAAATGACTGTGTTTTTTTGGTTGTTGATCACTTTTCTAAGATGGCGATTCTAGTTTCCTATAAGAATAACATCACAGCAAAGGCCACTGCCAAGCTCTTCTTTGAACGAGTCTAGGTACATTTTGGAATCCCACAAACCATTGTCTTGTATCGAGATAGTTGATTTCTCAGCACATTCTGGTCGAGCCTCTAGTCACTGTTGGACACCAAGCTCACTAAATCCACGGCCTTCCACCCCCAGACAGATGGCCAAACCGAGGTCGTAAATAAAATGATTGTTCATATCCTTCGCATGTATAATTCAAAGCACCCTTGCACATGGGATGAGAGTCTTCCCTATGTCCAACATAGCTACAACCAAGCCTTCCATAGCTCAATCGGCCATAACCCCTTTCAGGTGGGGTTGGGAATCCAACCATTGGGTCCCATAAATGTTGCACTTCCCCTTGATGTCACCTCGACCGACTCATGTCCTGCTCCAACTGAAGCTAACAAATCCACCCGGTTCATTGAGCAGATCCATCACATCTGCCAACAAGTTCAAGATATCCTACAGAAGTCTAATGACAAGTACAAGCAGTGCCATGATCAACATCAGGTGCCACATAAGTTTCAAGTGGTCGACAAAGTTTGGTTGCACTTGCAGAAAGAAAGCCTTACAGGACCCCATCAGAAGCTTTTCCCACTCCATTATGGGTCGTACACCATCACCAAGTCCATGGGGGATAATGCCTTTGAGCTCAACATTCCTCCTTTCCTTGGCCTGCACCAAGTGTTCAACATGGATCTCCTTCGCCCTTATTTCCCACCATTATTGGACACCTTAGAAGTAGCAAAACAACTGACACCAACAGAGCTCAACCCTAACTACATACAACATGCATCCAATAATTATATTGTGGACACATAGATCAAGGGAAATCGACAACAAAGGATCCAGCTTTATCGAGTCGTCAAAGCAGGGAAACTCCTGCACTAAGGCAAGTGGCTCACCCGGGGCCAAATTCAGTAGAAATTTCCTCATCTGATGGGGGAACTCAACGCAATGGATACCATTTCTTCCCAAGGAGGGAGGATTGATCCAGGTGGATATCGGTGGCCACCCACCTTTTCCAATTGGCTCAAGATAGTTTTCTGGCAATTTTGGTAATTTACTATTTTTAGTAGTTTGTCACTTCCGGAGCCGTTTTGAGGCCCTAAAAGATGTTTTTTTGGAAAATGGGGAGAAATATGGAAGTTCCTTTTATATTTTCCCCAAAATGAATCTCCTCGACGATACCTTTCCAACGAGCTATCACATTCCTAAAATGAAGATCGTATGCAAAAGTTACGACCCCGAGAAGTTGATGTACTAACTTACCCAAACGAGGCCCACATGACTTTTGGAGCTTCATCTCCTAGGGTTAGGTTTTTGGATGTCTAGGGTTTTTGGCATTCCTGTTTATTGTAAAAAGGCCTTCAAAGCCTCATTGTAATTATCTTCTTGCGAATGAGCGAAACCATCACATCTCTTCTCAGAGATAAGCCGCCACAATTCCACCAAGCTTGTTTTCACTGCATTTTACAGTTTCAACTTACTTCCTTATTGAATAGAAAACCAGTTTTACTGTATCTCTGTTATTTTTGTGTTAAGAACCTGTTAATAATCTGTCGTCATTTTGTTCTTCTCATAAAATTCGGATCTGTTAAGTTATTTTGTACAATAGGTTATAGGTAAGTTCTTATCATGTTGCTCTTATTGAATTAACTACCTCATCTACCCTATGAAAGTATTCAACAATGTTCTCTTCTTCTTTCATCTTCAAATTTTCAAACTGAGCTCTATAGGTTTGTAGTTTGGCTTCTTTGACTTTGTTATTTCCTTCATATACAACCTCCAATTTGTCCCAGTTTTCCTTAGTTGACTTACAATGCATTACCTTCACACATATAAGATTTTTCAATCCTCCTAGAATGGCATTAACAACTCTTGAGTTGTCATTGCAAAACTTCTTTCCTGCAGTATCTGTGGGTGGAGTAGTTGGTGTAGTGTAACCATATACAACATATTGCCAGACATCAAAACCAAGAGCCAACATGTAATTTTTTATTCTTATTTTCTAGAGAGCATAACCACCTCCATTAAAAAATGGTGCTTTGTTGGAAGACATTCCCTCTTGCTGATCCATTTCGAAATCTACCTTCCAGTTATTAGAATGTTGTTGAAGGCACTAAATATGATACCAATTGTTGGAAATACTAAGAGGGGGGCTGAATCAATATTACCTCTTTTTAAACAGTTAGCGATTACTCTGATATTTTATTAATCACCACAAAGATCAACACTGAACTTGTATTTAAAACCAATTATATAAATATAATTAACAGGAATTATAAGGTTTTATAAAGAATAATTTGAGATAATGAAAAACACCAATCCTTTTTCGAGCACCAACTCTAGGAGATACAAATCCCCTTATTCAAGGCACCAACCCTAGGAAGCACCAACTCCCTTGTTTTAGGACAGCAACCCTAGGAAGAACCAACTCCCTTGTCTTTAGGGCACCAACCCTAGGATGCACCAACTCCCTTGTTTTTAGGGCACCAACCCTAGGAAGCACCAACTCCCTTTTATTCACACTTTACTTAGTAAGGGATATGAATCCTTCCTTGCTCCTCACTTCCACCCTCACTGCATAAGTATCATCAGTTCTTCTTCTTTGGACTCTGATTCTTCTTTTTGGTATGATTTGGACTGCAGAGACACTTCTTCTTCACCATTCTTTATTGGTTATATAGTCTTTTTACTGGTGTGAGCATTGAAGAATTGTGTGCCTTTGTTTGGACCATTACACCTCTTCATTTAAATTAGCATTAATATCATTTGTATTTTAATTTAGAATTAATATCTCCCTCTATTTTATTCACCCATTTAACATGAAATCTTTTCAATTTAGTAAGAGGGATTTTTCATAAATCGATCACAAGTATGGATTGATTTCTTTTAATTCGATCTCATGCCTTTTTATTTTATTATTAAGCTTCCTCTACATCCCCGGTTCTCCAACAGATCATATTTAAGTTTTTCTATTAGTTTTCCAATGAATTGGATGTATTTGATCACTTAATATCAATTAGGACAGAATCTAGATCTTGTCTGGTTCAAAGTTTCTTCCTGACAAAGGAAAAATTCTTCCTATGTATGTTAAATTTGCATAGACACACTTTCGGGACCTCTATTCCATATGACCATAGGCAGTTTCTAAGATCTAAGCCAAATGAGTGCTTAATCACTTATCAATATTGATGGTCATGTTTTATTTGCACGTTTGAGATGGATGGTTCTCGTTCATTTTGAGACTTTGGCATTTTGGGACTCAGGCCATTGCAATCTTCCAACTCTTCTAGATAAAATTCTATCGAAGGGTGTATCAGCACTCCCTGTTTGATAAAATTCATATGTCTAGGATTTGGGACCGTAGACTTAGGCACAAAGGAGATCCCTCTCTTCGGGTATTTGGTTATTCATGACTTTGGCCTTTGAGGCTTCGGGTAGTTTTTCTAGTAGGAGAAGTTGGATATCCCTGAAGGATGTACTCCTGGAGTGACGTTGCTTGCTAATGTCACTGTTGATGTGGCACTAGTTGAGTGGCTACCATGTGTCACCCTGATTTGTGACTTTTACAATCCTTATGTGCCACATCGACCTTGACACTTGTCACCATTTGATTGGGCCATGTGTTATATTTGTCTTTTGCCACATTTCGTACTTTGTGACTTTGGTACTTCATGGCTTCGAGAGTTTTGGTACTTTTGTATTATCCTTCGATTATTGTCGAAGTGTCGAATAGATATACCACCATAGATTTTCAACTTGTCTTGATCCTATGGCCTTCGTTTATTCTAGAACTCTGGGGTTCGGGAGTTCTTGGTTTATCTGAGTTGTTTATCATCAGAGTAGGTCAAGGTCAGAGTTGACCACCTTCTTCCTTGGTGCACTTTGAATAGATCAACAGTTGTCGGGATTTCCTATTTTTCCTCTGATCCAACGATCGACAGGGGTTCATGACTTCAGGGCTTCGACCTCCGGGTAAATTCATATGTTCTAGACTCATTTTTGCCAAAGTGGTCAGCATCGGATCTGACCAGAGTTTGTGACTTCAAGGCTTCTACCTTTGGGTAAATTCTCCTGTTCTAGATTCCTTTTCGTTGGAGTGGTCATTGTTAGAGTTGACCAGAGTTTGTGACTTTAGGGCTTCGGCCTTTGGGTAAATTCACCTGTTCTAGACTCATTTTAGTCAGAGTGGTCAGCATCAGAGTTGACCACATGATCCAACGGCTCATGTTTGTCCCAAGGATATCTTAGATCAATGTTCTGCATGAGTTATTTTAATACGAGACTTTGGGATATTGTGGCTTACATTGTCCTTCCAATAAACTCGATCGGATGGTCAAGAATTCATTCAAGGTCCCTCCTTGATATAACGGCTGGTGAGATCATATGAAGCTCCTGCTTCAAATCTGACGGTTCAAATTTAATCCTTCCCAACCTCTAACTTTGCCTCGATCTAACGATCCTAGATTGTTCTGAAATCAGAATGAACGACTCATGTTTGTCATCTCTTAAGAGCTTTGGGTTTGTGTTGGATTCTTCTACACCCTGTTGACATCAATAAATTTTTTGGGGCATTTTTTGGGGCATTTTTTAGGTCAAATGGAATTACTTTGTATGTGAATGGTCCAAACTTGGAAACAAATGTAGTTTTTTCCTGATCTTCTTTTGCTATATGTACCTTATTGTAGTTGAAGAATCCATTGGTGAAGGAATAACATTCATGCCCTACTACTTCATTCATCTTGTCAGCGAATGGTGTTGGGAATAGATCGGTTATTGTGAGTTTGTTTAGTCCCCAGAATTCGAAACATATTCTCAATTCCTTTGGATGTGTTTCTTGGGTCACACAACCATTAGATTTTCCTATTATGACTTGCCAATTGGATATATAATGCCAACAACTAAAATTTCTTCAATTTTATTTTGGACAACGGACTTCTATTTATGTGCCAACTTATATGGTCATTTTTTGATGGGTTTGGCCCAAGGGATGAGGTCGATTTTCATCTCACCCATCTCTTGTACCAATCCTTTCAGGTATTTTTAGTCTTTTGTGAAGACATCCTGGTATTCTTTCAATAGGTCGACTATTTCCATGGTTTGCTTGTCAAACCAATAGTCACCTATTCTAGCCATTTTTGTTTGACCATCTATTGATATTTCGAACTCTTTGGTCTTGATTTCTACATTTATCCATTCGGGTGATTTTGACTTATCCAATCGACATTCTCCTTCCATGACTTTATTATATATTGATGGGAATTCATGATTTTTTGTATCTTCTTTTTTGTCTTTCTCTTCCTTGGTCATGGAGTAGATTGTTTTTACATAGTTTTGTACTCCTTGATGGTTTTTATTCCATCGAAAACTCTACCCTCGAAAATTTATGTTTTCCATATTTATTCAATGAGCTATGACATTGTCTAGATTGTGTGTCGATACTCAGTTACAAGTCTAAGTAAAACCCACATCGACTTTACATTTTCCTTTTTTTGACTCTCCTCGGGACTTGGTTTTTCCAAAAAAAAAATCATTTATCTTGTTACCTCTTGCAGCAATGCTTCTACAAGTCCAAATTCAAAGTCTTTAAGGATTTTCTTTTTATTTCATTCTAATCCAATGTGTGTCCACGTGCTTCTTCAAATTTATACCACTTGTGTGGTATATCATCCAATGTATTTGGGAATATATGTGGCCACACTTTTTCATCCTGGCGGCCTAATTTCCTCCATTCCTTTTCACATTGTTGGATGTGAGTGACTGGTTCGAACCTAGGTTTAAAATTTGTAATGTCAAAATTTGTTAATAGTTTTTCCCACCAAATATTTCCACAAAATCTAGGGTGGCATTATTCCACGTTTGTAGTCGAGATGCATGTGTTTACCACCATCGGGTTTTTTGGTATGGGAAGGATTTGACTAGACTTTTTACTCTCACATGTTCTCCGACTGAATTGGAAACCTCGTCGGCATGCATTGACAAAGATTTTATTTTGTTGAATCACAGGGGTTTCCTTGTATGTGAATGAGTCGGGATTAGTGTTGGTGTTTTCTTTAACTTTGTTTCAACCACGATAGGTATTGTTTGTACTGAAAAGCATGATTTGGATCGCTTTATTGGTATCGCTTCTATTGACCAACACTCGTCGTCTTGTGCTTCATAATTTTCCATTTTCCAATTGTATAGCTTTGTATCTAAGTTTTTACCTATTGACAATGGAGACCAAACTAATATTTATCCTTCATTTTGGGGCTCTATGTTATCCTTTTTCTCATTCATTAATTGATATAATCGCCAGGCTTCATGAGCTTCATCTCATGTATCGACCCAATGTTTACCCTAATTCGGGTCCAAAGGTATTATGAATTTGCTGCCACTACCTTTCAATTTTGTTCTATCTCTTTCGAGGGAAATTGTGGCCCTCATGTTTCGACCCCAAGGACTGTCGAACAATATAGGGTAGGCAAGGATTCCTTCGACCAGATTTATTACTTCAAATTTGAATCTCGCCAGGATTCCCATTATGGATTTTATTATTCTTTTAAGCATGCCAATTGGTTCAATGAACCTCTGATCTGCTATCTTTATAATTTCATTGTCGGTTGAAACATGGGTTTCCCGAGTCGAACCCATGTTTCCCTTGGGAAGATATTTACTTAAGACCCAATTAGGTTGACTACGACTTGTTTGATTATATTTTCATCAATTTCTAGGTTGACTTGTGGGTCGAAGTCATTTGTGTGTCTTTCATTTTATAATTGGCGCAGAATTTTGACTGGTCTTTGATATTCTTTATATTCTCTTAGAATTCCTAATAAGTCAATCAAGTGACCAACCGAATATCACTCTTTCAGTAATTGCATAAATTCATCTAGTGCATTTTGTGAGATATTCTCATGTCCTCCCTTGTTTTCTTTATCCTGTTCAATGTTTATGAAAATTTCCATTGCTTCCCGCATTAGTTTTGTTTTCATGTTTTAGGTCAGGATATGTGTTTCAGCCTCCCTTCTGTCAGCTTGGTGGTTCTGGATGAATGTCTTCTCCATCTTCTGAGAATGTTACTACATGGAGGTTCTTTGAATTTAAAATATCTTGTTTTGGCACAGTATGCAAGAGATTTACATTTCTTTTATTCATTACTTTGCCTAACACAATTAGAAAGTCTTCGAGGGAGTGGTCCCCCACTCCATAAATGTTATAGAACTTGAGATCAGATTTGTGTTTGATTAGGTAGTTAGGACTGATGTGGTCATCCTTCCAACAATTGAAACAATATTAATGTCCCTGACCACATCCTTTGCCTTGATATCCTCCACGATCTCGACCTCTATAGTCGTTTCCATTTCCTTGGTCGGCATTTTGGTCGATCGTCTACTTATGATATATTGAGTGAATGTTTGTTAAATTTTTCCCATTCAGTTGGCATTCTTTTGTTGATTGATTGTTTTATTCACATATATGACACCACTTTGGTCGTGCATTCCTCATTTTATGTGGAAAATCTCTTGTAGCATGATTTTTTACACCCTCAAAAATGTCGTAGAATGTTTCGATTTGGATTTGAAGAACTATAGGATCTAGTGCATCACTGAATTTGCAATAGTCTTTTGAATTACCTTCACTAGAGAAAATTGTGCACCATAGTTCGTTGCATGAAATCGACACATTTTTTTATTGATTGCTGCAATCCTACAAGATTTTCTTCCAATATTTTCTCAATCTTTGATGAAGTCGATGCACCAACATCATCCATTTCAATCCGCTGGGATTTTTTCAAAACTTCTTCACATGTCTGAAGATCATACATACATAATGGAACTATGATATTTTGCAACAAGCTTGCCACATACCATTATACAAGAATTTTTTCTTCAATTGCATAAGGGATTTGGCTTAACAAATATTTAAACCTTTTATCGTATTCACAGATAGTTTCACCCGGATTTTTCTTGATTTATTTCAGTTTTTGTGTCATCGGGTGGTTGATGTCTTATGTCTTTAAGAATGTGAGGAAATTTTTCTTTATATCTGATTTTGAGCATTGTTTATTGTCTGTGTAATTCATAAACCAGGTAAGAGACATAGCTTGAAGCATGGTATTGAATTGTGCCATTTGTTTGTCCTCATCAGTTATGTCAACTACATCCCATAATTTCTCGCAAACGAGTGAATGGCATTTAGTATCTTTGGCACCTTCATAGATTGAGATGTGATTAAGCCCCATTATTATTTTCTTGGATTTTGTTAAGGCTGGAACTATTGCAAGAGTTTTTGTTGAAGTTGAATGAGAAGTCAAACTACTTTCTTGAGTCAAAGTCCGAATACTCAACTTGACCGATACAATCTACTATTGGTCATCAGTCTTAATACTCAACTTGATCGATACAATCTGCTATTGGTCATCAGTCTAGATGTATTCAATCACTAACGGTGCTTGTTCGTTGCTTGGACTTGGAGCATGTGTCTGACAAGATTTTTTTATATACTTGACGAATCATCCTCTAAAGGGTCACGTCTATTCATTTTCACTGCTTGTTGAGTTAAAATCTTCCAAAAGTAGATTCGATAGGGGGGTGGAGTCTATGAGATCTCTTATTTGAAGGGATTTTCGGTGTTTTCTTGTGCTTCAATTAGAACTTTGTCTCTTATCTGGCCAACATTGTCAATTCAAAAGCACACCCTTAGAGATTATGTATCCAAGTGAAGTATCTTTCGGAGGAAGCCTGAAATATGTGGACTGAGGATTCTCAAAGAGGAAAGTCAAATTACGAGTCGTAAATCATCAATCTCCATTTCGACTTGGCCGATTTCTTGTTGGACACCATTGGATGCCATACTCAATTGCAAGCTTCTACACCTCCCAGAATCCATCGACTCACTCTCAAGGGTTATCCCAACGATCTTTCATGCCTGGGTAGGTTTTAAATGATATTTTTGGGGATCCCCCTTGTTTCAAAACTCTTCTCACCTTTTTTACCTCTTGTCCCTCTCTAGTTTTTGTATATTTTTTGAGGGTTTATCAGTCTATTTTTTACATGCAGACTTCACACTTTATTCAATTATCTTCCTCCTGACTTTTGAAATTTTCAACTTGGTTGTGCTTTGTGATGCAGGAGCATCGCCTTCAAAGTCAAAAATGCACATGTGGAGGCAAACGAATGACATCTCAGCGATGACATAATTTCAAATCAAACATTAAATTCAGAATTTAATCGGTTGTTGAGATATTTTGTAAACAATAATTTAAAAATGTAACTTGTCTGTAAAGTCGTGAAGGACTATAAGATATTGCAGATATGGAGTGTTGACTCTATCTAGCAATAACTGGTAGTTATTGTAATAGGACAAAGTAGGTAATAGCTTTGAATTGATAGGATGGATTTCAGACAGGACGAGAGAGCTCGTGGAGGCAATCCTTAGATAGTTTTTCATTGTTGTATTGTAACATATAGACAGAATAGGGAGAAGAAGATAGAGATTAGTAGAACAGAGTAGAGTAGAAGAAATACTATGTAACTTTTGTTTTCATGAAGGAATAGAATAGACAGAGTTGTCCCAAATCCTTGGACTGTGTTCATTTGATGTATGATTGAATGACTGTGATATTCTGTGTGTTTGATTATTTTCATTTTCGTTCATGTATGATTGTTCGAGAGATTGATTGTATGAGTTCGTGACGAAATTGGATGAGTTTCAATCATTTCTCTTCTGATACTTGTATGCAAGGTATGCATCTTGAATGCAAGGAGTGCCTCGACTGAGTATCAGATTGACTTAGAGAAGTTCATAGAGAACTAGGGAAACTCAGACCAGGTGCAAGGTGTGCACAGTGTCAAGAAGCCAACAAGATTCAAAGAACCGGCGCAGAGGAACACCAGGTGAGAGAGAAGAATTTTATTTTCAAGAAAATCCTTCGAACTGAGTTATTCGAAATCCC
>JASDQU010241987.1:24259-41131 GCA_032191745.1 Picea mariana
AAAAGGGAGGGGGGCGATACCGGTGGCACAACTTTTCAAAACGAGGTAAAAAATGTGACCCCTCAAAAAACGAGAACTCTCCAGAGGTCTCGTTAATTTGGTAACTATGTTTCATGATGAATGATGTTTGGGACATAGTGTCGAGACTGAAGGGGAAGTCAATGGTGATTTCTAGGTGGCTCTTCAGTATAAAAGATGGTACAGATGGCGGCATCGAGAATTTCAAGGTGAGGTTTGTGGAGAGAGGGTTCTCCTAGAAAGATGGTTCTCCTAGAGAGAGGGAGTGGAATACGAGGAGACATTTGCTACAGTCCCCAGGTATGCTCCTATTCAAGTTGTTGTTTCTATTGGTTCAGTTATGAGGTGGAGGATTCACTAGATGGATGTGAAGATAGATTTCCTCAACGATATCATTGAGGAAGAAGTATATATAGATAAACATATAGGATTTGACATACATGGGAGGGAGTCACATGTTCATAGAATTAAGAAAGCCTTTTACGGACTCAAACAAGTACCCAAGTCAATTCCTGGACTGATAGATACTTGCAGAGTATGGGATTTACCAAGAGTGAGGTGGATCCTAACTTGTACTTCATACTTGTTGGGTATGACCCACTTACCTTGGTGTTGTACATAGATGATTTTTTTCTCACAGGTGTAGAGGATATTATGGAAGGGTGCATAAAATATTTGGGTATAGATTTCAAGATGAAGGACATTCGTTTGATGCATTATTTCTTGTTCAAGGGAAGTATTCAATGGAGATCCTAAGGAGATTGAGGATGGAGGAGTGTATACCGATGGCCACACCTATGGTTACCAATCTGACGAAGGTTGTCACTTCTAATTCAAATTTGGTTGATCCCATGATATACATGCAATTGATAGCATCCTTGATGTATTTGGTCAAAACAAGGTCAGATATATGTTTTGTTGTGAGCACCTCGATTCAGTTCATGGTGGAGCCGAGGAAGGTTTATTGGATAGAAATGAAGCATGTGCTCAGGTACTTGAGAGGAACAATGGATTATGGGTTGAGGTATCTTGGAGGTGATGGAGTGAGGTTGCATGGATATTTAGACTCGTATTGGGTAGGGAGTGCAATAGGAAGGAAGAGAACCTAAGGGTGCTACTTTAGCTTGGGATCAACGGTGATTACATGGCTCAATATGAGGCATACATTTGTAGCACTCATTTCAGTAGAGGTAAAGTATATGGAAGTGAGTATGGCTAGCTATGAATCCATTTGACTTCACAAATATCTCACAAGTTTATTTGATCAAGAGTTAGAGCCTACAATAATATAATGTGATAATCAGAGTTGTATCAAACTCTCTGAGAATCCAATATTCCATGATAGGTCCAAGCATATTGAGATCATATATAATTTGATTTGCGAAAAGATCCAAAATGGAGTAGTAAAGCTTTAGTATTTTTAAAGGGAAATTTGTGTTCTTCAGGGACAAACATGGAGTTGTTCAGAATACATTCCTCTTTAAGAGTAATTTTTTATGTTTGTTGCATCAGACAGGTAATTTCACATAGGTGTAAGTGTCTAGACGTGTGGAAGTCATCCAAATCCTTCTATGTTGATATTTTACTTTAATTCAAGGAATTATTAAAGTAAAGTAATTTTATTAATTAGTTGAGTTTGATTTAATGAAATGATAAACTAATTAGCATCGTTGAGTTAAATAATATACATTGATCTCAAGTGAGGTGAGAAGTAATCTCAATTGTCAATCACTTTGGACAATAAGGACAAGAAAAATTTGACACGAAGAGGGTTTGATCATGAAGTACTTTGTTTCAAGGATATCTTGGATAGGTGGATAAGGGCTTCCATCCACAGATCAATACAGTTTAGGGAGAAGAGATAACAGAGGCATACACAAGTGGGTTCAATATATTAGAGTCATAGCAACAAGGTCATGCCATACATAGTTTTTCGTAAAGTCTTTGTGCACGTATATGCAGGTTTCAATGGAGATTGATGTCTTTATGTAGGTTTGCATATGGAAATGCACATACATCTCAATAAATGTGGAAGTTTGGGACCGTACAACAAATGAGGAGTTTCTAGGGTTTGTAGGTGCTGTCCAAAGTTTTATATATTTCTCTATGGGACATTTTCCCAATAACGGATCCCTTTTAATATTTGAAGTTATTTGAATGATATTCTTAGTTGATGGGTAGAATATATTTGTGTATTTTGTTTGATATTTTGGTTTCTAGTATTGCTTCCACTATATTTGTTTCAGTGGATTATTCCAGCAAGTGTATTATAAGTGTATTCTAATTTGTGAGCTTCTAATTTGATTTACAAAAAGAAAATCACTAGATAATAAAGTACCTAGGTGTCAAGATTAAGGATACTCAACACATGTTCCTCTGTGAGTGCATTCATTCTCACCCCATTGTTGTTATTTTTTCCATCAACCTCTAGTTTATGCCCTATTTTCAATACCATAGTTTAGTTTCAAGGAGTTATAGGGTTTGTAGCACTACCTAATGATCCAAAATAATTTTATTCCTATATGATTTTTGTTGTACAAAAGTACAACCCTTTTCATATGAAATATGAATATAAAACACCTGTAGTTTCCATTCATGGAAAACAAGTAATATAGCATCAATTCCATAGTATTTTTTACACTTGAAGGTTGCAAAAAAAATATCACATTACTTCATAAGTCTACGATTCCCCTTGTTGATAATTTAATTTTGTTCCTTTATAATTCAAAAACCTTTATTATTTTAACTCATTAGCTTGCCAATTATTTATTTTTGGATGTCTCATTCATAAAAATATTATAGTATTTGGAAGTTTATATGTTATGGCATATCAATTTTCTTAATCAGTGTGGAACAAAAATCATGTTGTAAAAGTTAAATTCCGTTAGCATGATTAGTTTCAATGGGCCTCAAGGTTGAAAACTTGACTAGTGGGAGAAGACACCTAAAATTATAGCCATGCTAAGGGTTGGTGTAGCCCAGGCTATATGAGGTACTCAGGTGATTTGAAGGCTTGGAGACCCCTCGGTCATGGTTTCTTAGACCAAAAGCTAGTCTTGCAGTTAAAGACAAACTAGAAAAAAAATCCATTCATACTGTAAAACTAAGTAAAAGAAATACTTTGTAAAGGTGTGAGTTCAAACAATTGAAAGGACTATGAAAAATATTAGAAAAACGTAGAAAAGAAAGGTTATATTATGTAAAGAATTCAAATTTGTTTAAATGGAACTTAATTTTATCTTTATATAATTAAATTTACTTATATGTAACATATTAGATGCATCTTCTCTTTAATATTTCTTAGCTAAGAACCCTTTCTTTAGACCCTAAGGTATCGGAAATTAATATACCCAAAATTTTTAGTAAATACAAGTAATGTAGTATTATAAAGGAAATAGAAATATGAGCTTAGTCTTTAAAACCAATGTGTCAACTCCTTTTCTCACATGCTTAGTTAGCATGGCTAATTGGATGTTATTTATATGTTTGGATGGTAATATTTTTAGTCTTTATGACAAATGGTGGTATCATATTTATGTGATATTTAGGAATTTGTTAGCACTAGAAGTCACCCTCAGATTGCATAGAAGGTAAGCCCAGTACCCATCAATTTATACAGTAAATGTAAATGAGTTTTAAGAGGCCAAATGGAGAAGACTCAATGAAAATAACGTTCTAACTCAGAAATCTGGGTTGGTATGTGTAAGCAATTGAGGTCTTGGAGCCACTTTAGTCAGTAAGTTGGAGTAAAGGTAAGTAGGAGGAAGACTTTGGTGAGAAAAGTGTAGAGGTCTGTCGTGAACATCATTCCTTCCAACAACCTAAGGAAGAAAAAATTAAACACAAGATCCTCTTAGATTCAAATTTCAAGGAAACTAAAAGAAATCATAACAACATTATAGTCAAACATTCATCATAATAAAATCACAAAAATCCATGTGAATCGGTCAATCATGAACTCTCTCAATATCAGAGGAAAACAAGATGGAGTAAGAAAGTTGACTTAGAATAATCAAGAAGTCTCAAATCAAGACATAACCAAAGAACTAGTGTTCTTCATCAAAATATTACAATAGAAGGGAGCCTAGCTCAAACATTCGACCTTAGCAAAATATCAAAACTGCCTATATATACTAGAAATGTTCCAACCACCAGGAATGCGATCAGACCCCTACATTCAAAGTTTCCATTTGACGCCTACTCTATCAGACTATGTAGGCCTTATTATGTCAGATGCGAGCCTAACTTAGTTATGTGCTTTGCAGGAAAATACATCCCTCGATAAACTTCGGATTGACAATCTCCCCACAGAACAAATCTCATTATTCTTTCCATTTATGGGGTGAGACGAGGTCTCAACTGCTACCCCCATTTCCATTAACTACCTTCATTAGGATTGAGAAGAGGCCTAACATCGATGAATGTTCCTAGCGATGCCCACAAATTTTTCGATTCAATATCGATGCCTCGAGGCCATGCAGATATTCTTCTATGACCAATACGGGTGCTTTTGGCCTTTGACATAGGTCCTCTCCATCGCTCCTTCTTCAATGTGACCTAGGGCCATGACCCTATGCAATGCATGATTGTGGGCATGATCAAGGGTGGTTTGAAAGCAAACCTCTTTTGTCCCCAAAATTCACCATGAACGTCCACGCGTTCCTTTATAAAAGCCACGGTTCTGATTGCGGCCCACACTTGAAAATTTAAAAATGTGCGCACCTTCTGACCCCACAATGGAGCGCGACCATTGATATTGTGATATGAGATGAGGCTTTCTAATAAACAACCCAGCTCTGGCACCTATTATATTGATTGATCAGATTTTCTCTTTTCAAATCGACAGTCGAGATCTACTTCACGATTCAGGCTTCGGATTTCGGGAAAGTCAGAACTCAAACTTTTTCTTTAAACTACTTTTCACTTGGATCTGGCGATAAATTGATGTGTGTCCTCATGTATCGGACGACTGATAAACTCTTCGACACTTTAGGGCTTCGACACTTTGACGACTTTAGCACTTCGGCGCTTTGGCACTTTAGGACTTCAACACTTCGACACTTCGACATTTCGACACTTGCAAACACTTCTCACTTTGAAACTCTCGAATCTTATTTCCCTGAACACTTGGATCAAATGCCACCTGTCCCTTCAAAGATCAATGACTCATGGTCTCTTCGATCCTTTTTCTCTGGTGCTATACTTTGCGTAACTTTTAATATTTTGAATGCTTTCAAGCCACTAATCTGAACTCCACATGGAATTCCCATCGTTGAAAGTTGAACATGCCCTTTTTCTTTATTCAAGTCCAGAACAAACCTCTCTGAGTGTCACATTTTTAGCTCGCTACGGTGGCCTATTTAAACAAATACTTGGACAACTAGATAGGGGCTCAGAAAATAGGGAGACCGGGGCACTTTAAACACAGAGGGGGGAAAACGAAAATGATTTTACAAGATGAAGGGGAAAAAACTTAAGAATTGATCTGCGAAAAGAGAGAGATAGGGAAAAACATAGACTTAGGTAGAAACCACAAACCGATAGGACTCTGACAAGTTTGTGTGACAAGATTTGGCTCCATATGGGATGGCATGCTCCCTGCGAGTTGCCAAGAACAAGTAGTTCCAATGCCTTAGTTTTTGGGTTATGGAGTCACTTATAAAAATCGAAAACAAAAGAAAAATGATATTTACAATGACATGGGAAGCCACTTATGGATTAAGTGAAAAACTTCTTCAGAAAATGCCCATTTATAGGGCTACTAAAAACTTCAACATCCTCCAAATCCTGCAACTTGTAAGTATTATTTGAACAAACCTCAAAAACATTGAAGGGCCCAATCCATAAGGCCTCAAATTTACCATGCTTGCCTTTATTTTTTTTAGGTGCATCCCACTTGAGTACTAGATCTCCCAGCTAGAAATCCTCTTTCCTTACTCTTTTGTCAAAATCCTGCTTGATCTTTTGTTGATGGTCATGGGATTTGTCTAGTAGTTTCTCGCTCATCTATTGTGCTTCTACTAGATGTTTATTCTTCTAATCATATTATCTAGTTCTCTTTGATAGTCTTGCAAGAATTTTTCCATAGGTAAGGCAAGTTGAGAGGGAAATATGGCCTCAACTCCATACACCAGCTGGAAAGGAGAGACACCAATAGATCTTTTTGTTGTCACTATGTCAACCCATAAATAAAATTTAAGATTTGTATCCTAGGCCTTCTTGTTATCCTCTAATAGTCTTTTGATGATCTTAATAAGGCTCTTGTTAGAGGATTCTTCCATTCCATTCCCTTAGGGGTAGTAAGGATTAGAGTGAATCAATGTGATTCCAAACTACTCACAAAACTTAATCAATGGTTCATCCTTGAAAGATGCAGCATTATCAGTGACAATTTTGTTTGGACAACCAAATATTGCTATAATATAATCAATAAAACCAATGATTACCCTGTGGGAAGCATTTATTGTGGGGGTAGATTCTATCCATTTAGTAAAGTAGTTTGTGGTAGTCAAGATCCATCTATGCTGACCACTTGAAGTAGGATGAATTTCCCCAATAAAATATAGGCCCCACTGCTGAAAGGGACCTGAAGCTACCACAGATTTCAATGGAAAAGATTTGGTTTGTTGTTTTCCAGATAATTTATGACACTTGACACAAGACTTGATTTTTGTATAGACATCAATGAAGAGACTAGGCCAAAAGTACCCACCCTTGAGAATATTGTAGGTTGTGGTTCTACAGAAGTGATGCCCCCCACATAAACTGTCATGAAAATCATACATAATCTTTTGGGCTTCCTGTGGGTCTAGACATCTCAAAAGAACTCCTAAAGGGTCTTTCCAATATAAAACTTTATCAATAAGAAAATATTTAATTTATTTGAGCTTCGAAGCTCTCACCTTGCTCTTTTCCATACCATCAAGAGGCTGCAACTTCTGTAGGAAAAATACAATGTCCTTGTACCAAGTGCATCCTGCCAATGGAGGGATGACTTGAGAAGCTTCATCAGACAACTCACCTTGCTAATTTTCTGAACAACTGTTGATGAAATGGACCCCCAAAGATTTGCAATGAGATTCAGCAAGCAACCTACCTAAACCTTGGCCTTTAACCAATTTGTTGGGCTTTATATCAAGATCAAATTCAAGGATCTTGGCAATCCACTTGCTCCTTCTTCTGTCTATGTCCTGCTAACTGAAGATCTCCTTCATAGAAGCTGAAGGGACATATGCAATGAATTTTGAATGCAACACATAAACTCTGAAATATTTGAGAGATTTGACCAAAGCATAGACCTGCTTTTCGATGATGTCATACCTTACTTCAACGTCTCTAAGTTCCCTACTAAAAAAGAAAATGGGTTTCTCTAACCCTTCAAAATTCTTCTGCAACAAAACAACTGCTACTGTGTCAAATGAAGCAAAGGAGAAAATCAGAAAATATTTGGAGTAATCAGAACTAATGAGCACAGGTGCTTCAATAAAGGAATTCTTTATTTGATCAAAAGAGTTGCAAGATTCAACATTCCATTTGATCTCATTCCCTTTCCTCAACATGGTTGTGATAAACTTTACCAACTCAGCAAAATTTGAAACAAACCTTCTCAAAAAATTAATTTTCCCCCAGAAATACTAGACTTCTTTCTTGGATATAGGGAATGACAAAGTTTGGATATATTCTACCCTGCTTGGATCAATATTTACTTCCTCAGCTAACACAATGTGTCCTAGCAATTTCCCCTCTTTCATGGAAAATAATGACTTTTTGGGATTTAAAGAGAGACCAATTTTTTTGCATTTCAAGAAGACCCTTATTAAATGACCATAATGTTCTTTATTAGATTGTGAGAACACTATTATGTCATCCAAATAAATGACCACAAACTTGTCCTTCTCTCCAATAAAGGCTATGTACATGGCTCAATGAAAGGTCGCTCCTGCATTCATCAACCCAAAGGGCATCTTAGCATACATGAATGTACCCCAAGGAGTGGTGAAGGTTCTCTTCTCTCTATCATCAGGCAAGAAAGAGACCTGATTGTAGCTAGAAAAACCATCAATCATGGAAATCCTAGATGCACCTGTCACCCTTTGTAATATGTGTTCCATCTTTTGTAAGGGGTAGTTGTCCTTTCTATAACTTCTGTTCAAATTTCAGAAATCGACACATAGTCTGATTTCTCCACTATTCTTTCTCACTGGGACCAAGTTGGCCATCCATTCAAAATACCTTAAATGAATGATAATATGGGAATCCATAATATTTTTTACCTCTTTCTCCATAATGGGAAACAACATAGGATTTATTTTTTTCAACTTCTTCCTAAATGTCTTGGACTCTTCCTTTAATGGGATTTTGTGCTGAATGATACTTGTGTTGTATGTTCTAAGATCTTCATATGTCCAAGAAAACACATCAGAAAACTCTTTTAACAATTCAACATATTCAACCCTTTGCTCTCTTGACAAGCTGCTTGACAACTTGATAAATTTGGGATCCTCTTTTGTACCAATATTGTACTCAGTTACATCGGCATCATCAGTTGAACCTTTAAACTTTACTGTGACATCATTCCCATCAAACAACCTTTCTAAAGAAACTAGTCCCTTTGGAATATGGTTGCTAGGAAGCTGAACAATATGGTGATTGGCAATTTCATTTAAAAATACATTTGCATGAGGGTTACTTTCATAATCATCATCCTGATCAATATGCAAAGCAAAGAAATCATCAACAGACTCAAGAAACTTTTTGATATCATTATCATCCTCAAACACCTTCCAATGCTGGACATTGTCAGGTATAGAGGGTCTGTATTTCACCTCTACATCATATTTGAGTTTGGGTGGAAATGGGACTCTGAAATGGCTTACTGAGACATCCAAAGAATTAACCATGGTATTCTCCTCTCTCAGAATAAATGAAATGTTGAAATCTAGGAAGAAACTATCAACTAGGTCCCATACTTCATTTCTGTAAGTCTTAAGCCTAGGTTGCTTGGCTTGATAAATATTTTTTATCTGATGAAAAATTATTTCTGTGTCCCCAAATACTAATAGCTCTTCAATACAGATGTCTCTTGCAGCCCTTAAACCCAAAACCAGAGCTTCATACTCTGCCACATTGTTGGTAGTTTCAAATTCTAGTTTGTAGGACAAAGGTATAGTTTCCTGACAAGGTGAAACAAAGACCACTCCAACACCAACACCTTCTTTAGAAGAGGATATGTCAAAGAACATATTCCAAACAGAGGTAGTTGGAGGAGGGATTTCACAAAAATTAATGGGCTGCTTTCTGATTTCAAGAGGATTTTCAGGAGCATCAGTGAGCTGCAATATGTTGGATCCCAAATTAGTGTCAAAAGAAAAAATAGGATGGTTGGTAGGGTTTGCTTCATCATTGATGATGTACGTAAGCTGTGCTTCTCTGTAAAGTATCCTTTGTTCAACCTTGAACAAAGGAATGGTGGTGTATGAAAGGTCCATCTACAAGGTTCCCCCTAGTCTCTTTATCCAATATCTAGATAGGAGCATCCCAAACTTAGGGGGAACATCAACCACTATGACATCCATTACCATGCTCTTCATTGGCAGTTGGAATAGAGAAACGACCAGGTCTTTGATAACCCCAAGGAACTTCACCTTCCTAGAATCAAAATAATACAGGTCGTGGTAGGATTTTGTAAACTCCAACCTGAGCTCTTCCATGAAACTCTTAGGCATAAGATTGTGAGATGCCCCTGAATCCATCAAGCAGTTATGAAACACCTTATCATGAATGTTCAATGAAGTGTATAATGGAGGGGAGGAGGAATCTCTATCCTCTACCAAAGGCCCTAATATGACAGCTAGCCTTTCATTTTGGAGGTTAATTGAGTTTGTGGAGTGAGATGTAGGTTCAGGCTAAAAAATGTTTGATAGGCACTTTTTGAAATCCTCATGCCTGATGAACTCTGAGAGAGGTACATGGATTTTAATATTTTGAATCTCATGCTCAAAGATATAAGGGAAGGGAGGCTTCAAAATCTCCTTCACCTCTAGGATAAGACTTTTGACCACTAGCGGGGGGATTTGTGCCTTTCTTTCTTTGTTGTTGTCTACTATATCTTTAGTAGGTTTCTCATCTCTAGCAGGATACTTGGGAATGCCATGCTTTCCTTCTTTCTTATTGGATATGAGGTCATATCTATTCGGATAGTTGCTGGTATTTTATCCTTTACTTAACTCATTCAATTGATTACTCATGAGGGCCTCTTCGTATGCAGACTGATTTAAATAAGGGGATGAAGAGGTATCTCCAAGGAAATGGATCTCAAGATCAATATCTTCTTCCTCTTCATCTTCATCAGTAACCAAGTTATTTTAGAGAGGATTTTGTATTTTCTGATCATCTTTGTCCTTGTTTCTATGATCTCCTTGGATGGTCTGAGGGGAATTATTTGGTATTTTGAAACTACCCCTACTATCAGCATTTGTGGGATTCATATAGCTCTGCTTTCCTTTGAATTCCAACCTTTCCACTTTAGCATAAAGTTATTTTAGTAGCTTGGTCACTTCATCCGTTTGAGGGGGGCTAGTAGAGGAACTAGAAGTCGGAGTTTCAGACCTACCTTTTCTTCTGTCTCTTTCAACCTTACTCCTAATATTGTCAGCTGCCAATATATTGAATTCTAATTCAAGGGTTGCATATTGCATATGATCCAAGGAGATAACTCTTCTTTCTCTCAACAGGAGGCAAAATTCAAGGTCAAAAGCACTTGCATAAGTCATCTTGGTGGAGGTTTCTATAGGCCTAATTTCAATGGGAATCTTTTTATACATCTTATTAAATCTTTTTGAGAAGTATGAAAGAGATTCCCTTTCTTCTCTCTTAAGTGCCCCAAATTCTATAATATAATAAAGGAGATATTTTTTATTTCCCCAATGTCTTAAGAATGAATCGTACAAAGAATAAATCTCGTCAATAGATCTAGGAGGCAAGTCATTAAACCAATCCCTGACATCACCATTAAGTCTCTGTAACAAAACTCTCATCCACACATCTTCATTTTCGATGACCCAAATCTCTGCAAATCTATAAAATGATGTAAGGTGCTCTTCTACAGTCACATCTCCCTCCCCTGTGAACTGGGGCATGTACTTAATCCAGTCTATGGCTAGGAAAGAATTCATAGGCTGAGGTAAAACCAGAGGGGCATATCTACCAGCCAATATCTCAGCCAACATGTTCTTAGGAGGATTAACACCTGCCATTTCGACATGAACTGGAGAAGAACCAGGAGGAGATGGAGTTTGAACAGGTGAGACTGGCACTGTGCTTCTGGGAGAAAATGGAAAAGGCTGAGTGTTAGGAGATAAAGATGAGGGGCTAGAGGGAACAGAGGTTTCCCCTTCTGTAACTGCAACAACTCTAATAAGGAGAGGAGTGGTAAAGCCTAGAGTGGGATATCCTTCTAAGGTCCTGGGTACAAACCACTTCACAACTTTAGGGGAGATAGGGGTGTCAAAACTCTCTTCTTCCAAACCAAGAATAGGAGGGGAGAAATCAATAGGAACACTCCCAAAATTCAAATTTATTGAAACTCCAACAAACGGTATAACAGGAGAATAAGAAGAAACTACTGGAGTTTGTAAAGAGGGATTAAGAAGATTACCGGGATAACCTAGTACAACAGTTAAAGTACCTTCCGAAGTGGTTTTTCATTTTCTAATAATTTTCTTCGGGTCAGCATCAAGTGTGGCTAGAGGTAGCTGTGGAGTAGACCTCATGTGTATGCCTTTAGGATCCAGAACTGAAATAATGGAGTCGCCAAGTGTAGGTTGCAATCTTCAATGGTACTGATATCTAATGTACCTTCAGAATCATAGTTTCTTTGTCATTCTATCCTAGGGAAAAGTCTTCAATTCTTTCCCCGGCAACAATGCCAGAAATGTTAGCACTAGAAGTCACTCTCAGATTGCATATAAGGTAAGCCTGGTACCCATCAGTTTATACAGTAAATGTAAATGAGTTTTAAGAGGCCAAATGGAAAAGACTCAATGAAAATAACGTTCTAAATTAGAAATATGGACTGGTATGCGCAAGCAATTGAGGTTTTGGATCAACTTCAGTCATTAAGTTGGAGTAAAGGTGAGTAGGATGAAGAATTTGGTGAGAAAAGTGTAAATGTCTGCCGTGAACATCAGTCCTTCCAGTAGCCTATAGAGGAAAAACTTAAACACAAGATCCTCTTGGATTCAAATTTCAAGGAAACTGACAGAAATCATAACAACATTATAATCAAACATTCATCATAATACAGTCACAACAATCCATGTGAATTAGTCAATCATGAACTCTCTCAGTATCAGAGGAAAATAAGATGGAGTAAGAAAGATGACTTAGATTAATTAAGAAGTATCAAATCAAGACATAACCAAAGAACCAGTGTTCTTCATCAAAATATTACAATAGCAGGGAGCCTAGCTCAACCATTCGACCTTAACAAAATATCAAAACTGCCTATATATACTAGAAATGATGCAACCACCAGGAATGCCATCCGACACCCATATTCAAAGTTTCCATTCGGTGGCTACTATGTCATCCTGTGTAGGCCTTCTTATTTCAGACGCGATCTCGTGTTAGTTATGTGCTTTGCAGGAAAATCCGTCCCTTGGGAAACTTCGTATTGACAATCTCTCCCCACGACAACTCTCAGTATGATTTCCATTTATGGGGTGAGACGAGGTCTCAACTACTCCCCCCATTTCCATTAACTGCCTTCATCGGGATCGGGATGAGGCCTAACATCCATGAATGTTCCAAGCAGTGTCCACAACTTTTTTGAGTCAATCCCGACGCCTCGAGGCCATGCAGATCTTCTTCTATGACCAATACAGGTGCTTTTGGCCTTTGTTGCAGCTCCTCTCCATCGCTTCTTATTCAATGTGACCTAGGGCCATGACACGATGCAATTGTGTGATTGTAGGAGCGACCAAGGTTGGTTTGAAAAAAACCATGAACTGCCACACATCCCTTTCTAAAAACCACAGTTCTGATTGCGGCCCGCCCATGAAAATTTAAAAACATGGGCACCTTCTGACCCCGCAGTGGAGCACAACCATTGATCTTGTAATATGAGATGAGGCTTTATGATCAACAGCCCAACTCTGGCACCTTTTAGATTGATGGATCGGATTTTCTCTTTTCAAATTGATGGCCGAGATCTACTTCACAATTCAGGCTTCAGATTTCAGCAAAGTCAAAACTCAAACTTTTTCTTTCAACTTCTTTTCACCCAAAGTTGGCGATAAATTGACGTGTGTCGTCCTGGATCGGATGGCTTAGAAACACTTCGGCACTTCGGGACTTCAGCACTTCAGTGACTTCGGCACTTTAGGACTTCGGCACTTCAGCACACTTCTCACTTCGAAATTCTTGAAGCTTATTTCCCCGAACACTTGGATCAATTGCCACCTGGCCCTTTAAATATCAATGGCTCATGCTCTCTTTGGGCCTTTTTCTCTGGCGCTATACTTCACAAAACTTTTAAGATTCTGAACGCCCGCGAGCTGCTAATCTGAACTCCACATGGAATTCCCACTGTTGAAAGTTGAACATGCCCTTTTGCTTGATTCGAGTCCAGAATGTACCTCTTTGAGTGTCGCGTTTTCAGCCCGCAGTTGCGGCATATGTAAATAAAGACTTGGACGACTGGATAGGGGCTAGGAAAACAGTGAGACCGGGGCACTTTAAACAAAGAGGGGGGAAAACGAAAACGATTTTACAAGACGAAGGGGAAAAAACTTAAGAATTGGCTTGTGAAAGGAGAGAGAT
Source organism: Picea mariana (assembly GCA_032191745.1). Taxonomy (NCBI): domain Eukaryota; kingdom Viridiplantae; phylum Streptophyta; class Pinopsida; order Pinales; family Pinaceae; genus Picea; species Picea mariana. Next base: position 38,099 of record JASDQU010241987.1, read on the forward strand.
AGGGAAAAACACAGACTTAGGTAGAAACCACAAACCCACAGGACTCTGACAAGTTTGTGATAACAGAATTAACTATTCATAATTTTCGTATATTTTAGTAATGGGATGACGTTATGGATGGTTGGTTATTGACCAATGGTCAATGAATTATATATATAAATTATTTTAGGATGGATTCAATCATTAATCAAAATTTTGGGCTTAAAATAAACTTTATAAAGAAGATAACAAAATAATGGTTAAAATAATAAAATAAAAATGATTTACTTTTCAGAGAGAAAGAAAGAGAACAACTTTTTTTTAATCATGTTTTCAACTTATGTCCTTATAAGCTTACTCAAATTTCAAGTGTAGGAACTCGTTGGATGTGTGATTAAACTATGCATCGAATGAGTACCCACTCTAAATACTTTTGATACATATGTAGTGAGATACATTGGAAAATCATGAAAAAAACTAGGTTTTTTTAAAAGAAACAAATTTTTTCATGTATTTCCAATTTATTTAATTGTGGGTCTATCAAAGGTATGTAGAGTGGGTAGTCATCGGATGCGGAATTCAATTTCACAACTAAAGAGTGCCTAAATTTTAAATTTAGTAAACTTGTAAGGAGATAAGTCAAAAATACAATTTAAAAAGGTAATTTTGTTTTTTTCCATACAAAACTATTTACGCTTATAGTTGGCATTATCATCTTGAATCCTATTCATTCTTTTAAAGTTTCTTTTGATTTTGATTTTTTATTTTGAGACGAGTTTTTGACCTCCAAAATTCCTTAATGAATAGTTTACATATACATTTGAAAATTGTTGAAAAATATACGAACAAGTTTTCCAAAGATTGCTTCATCATAGTTGATTTTGGGAGAAATTTAATCAAATTAAAGATTTTTGTGGAAAAACATCCTTTGACTGGAGGTTTATCAGGTTAAGTAATCTTTATAATTTTCTATGCAATTTATAGGAAACCCAATGATAATATTTTTGCAGAGAAATTATCTCATAAACTTGTGAAGTATTAAGTCTTGGAGAATAGGTATATAACTTATTAGGAGTAATTCATACTTTGACTTATCGGGAGTAATTCATACTTCTCATTTGACTACATGACTAATGTGGTTGTTGGGAGTTATGGGTCTCGATGCTAGATAGGCCTCTAGTTGTTATGAGTGTTAGATAATATAAGTGAGATAGTTGTAACTTTAATTCATAGTTGTGGGTTAGTTTCATGTGAAGAGTACCAACATTCATAAGTAGGAAGAACACAAAATAGTGAAGGGAAGGTAGTTTCCTAAGATACGATGTCATGTTGTAGAATTATGATAGTTTAGTATTAGACTTAGGATCATTTTTATGTTCACCTTGGACTAAGGGGGAAAGATTGTGAGAAATTAGTTCTTGTTGGGCTAAGGATAGCACTGGATTCCAAGTCCTTGGCTTGGTAAGTATGGTAGATGGTTTACCCTGAGGGTTAACTCAAGTTATCATGAGCTAGACTTGAGATCTCTCCCAAAAATTGGGGAGGTCATGGGTTCGACTCTTTTGATCCCCTCAAGGTTAGCCTCCATAATCAAGGCCAATGGTTTTCCTATTTTCCATCCATGAATTATGGGGAAGTATTGAAAAGGTTTTTCGTGAGGTGGGTTTTTTCTTGAAAATAAAACATGGTATATGGTTAAATGTGGCATGCCAATATTTTTCCTTTTGTTTCTTGGTGTACATTAGATTAGAGTTATTAGTGCCCTTTGATTTCCAATCTTAAGGACCTTGTTTAGAAGTATATTTGAAACTCCATTAGTATGTTTGTTGTGAGGAAAATCATTGAACCTTTTTCTCAATAATTACTTGCAAAATCGTTAAAATATAACAATTAGGCTTGTATAAACATTGAAACACAACTGAAAGGTAAACATGAAAAGAGAGATCTATTGTTTACATTTTTTTTTACTGTATTTAATACATGAAACACAATACTTTCATTGTGTAAAGTTATGTGTAAATTGAATGTGTGTTATAGTAATTAAAAAACAAATATACAACTTAAGTTTTTCTCATTTTTTTGTAAAGATAAAAAATGTCTCACTAATCAAGTTTCTCATTTTATCCTTTGTTGATACTATCTCAAGACGTTGAGATGCAACTCCATCATTTTGTTGGTAGTTCGTACGAAGGTAGACTTCCACTCTTGCAATATTCTTTTAGGTCTTTGATCATTAAGATTTTTCCTTACATTTTAGGAACACAAGCTCTTAGGCATGTAAAAACATTTTTAGGTTAGACTTCAATAGTGAAATGGTGATTTCAACCCCTCAAAGTATCCCCAAAAACCCAACGTCCTCAACTAATCATTGCTAAAGTGTATGTAGTTTCAAAAAGCACCCCATCCTTATTACCATACATGACACAAAACAACACTCTCACTTTGTCACAATTTAAGGTAAATTATCATCTAATTATGCAAAGTGAGGTGCAAGTTAAATGTGTAATAATAATAATAATATTAATAATAATAGACTCAAGTTATTGTCCAATCTATGAGAGCACCCAACAAGTCTCCTGAATGAATTGTAATAAAACTGAAGTTATTTTCCAATTTATAAGAGCACCCAACAAGTCTCCTAGGTGAATTGTAATAAAACTCAAGGTATTGTCCAATCTATGAAAGAACCCAACGAATCTCCTAGGTGAATTGTAATAAAACTCAAGTTATTGTCCAATCTATGAGAGCACCCAACAAGTCTCCTACGTGAATAGTTCAATCTATGAGAGCACCCAAAAAGTCTCCTATGTGAATTGTTAAAGGGAAGATGAGAACGACATTACAAATATTGTTATATTATTAGTCTTTTCGAAGGTATGTGTACTTTCTATATCTTGAGATGATCGTTGATATGTGAACTGCCACATGGGAGATGAGAACGAAATCAAGATTATTGAGATGGTCTTTCCTAGGAGGTATTTGTGCTTTGATTGCCTTGAGAAGATCTTTGATGGTACACATACTCATTAGCCTTGACAATATAAAAATCCAAGT
>JASDQU010241987.1:41151-61142 GCA_032191745.1 Picea mariana
TGGAGAATAGGTATATAACTTATTAGGAGTAATTCATACTTTGACTTATCGGGAGTAATTCATACTTCTCATTTGACTACATGACTAATGTGGTTGTTGGGAGTTATGGGTCTCGATGCTAGATAGGCCTCTAGTTGTTATGAGTGTTAGATAATATAAGTGAGATAGTTGTAACTTTAATTCATAGTTGTGGGTTAGTTTCATGTGAAGAGTACCAACATTCATAAGTAGGAAGAACACAAAATAGTGAAGGGAAGGTAGTTTCCTAAGATACGATGTCATGTTGTAGAATTATGATAGTTTGGTATTAGACTTAGAATCATTTTTATGTTCACCTTGGACTAAGGGGGAAAGATTGTGAGAAATTAGTTCTTGTTGGGCTAAGGATAGCATTGGATTCCAAGTCCTTGGCTTGGTAAGTATGGTAGATGGTTTACCCTGAGGGTTAGCTCAAGTGATCGTGAGCTAGACTTGAGATCTCTCCCAAAAGTTGGGGAGGTCATGGGTTCAACTCTTTTGATCCCCTCAAGGTTAGCCTCCATAATCAAGGCCAATGGTTTTCCTATTTTCCATCCATGAATTATGGGGAAGTATTGAAAAGGTTTTTCGTGAGGTGGGTTTTTTCTTGAAAATAAAACATGGTATATGGTTAAATGTGGCATGCCAATATTTTGCCTTTGTTTCTTGGTGTACATTAGATTAGAGTTATCATTGCCCTTTGATTTCCAATCTTAAGGACCTTGTTTAGAAGTATATTTGAAACTCCATTAGTATGTTTGTTGGGAGGAAAATCATTGAACCTTTTTCTCAATAATTACTTGGAAAATTGTTAAAATATAACAATTAGGCTTGTATAAACATTGAAACACAACTGAAAGGTAAACATGAAAAGAGAGATCTATTGTTTACATTTTTTTTTACTGTATTTAATACATGAAACACAATAATTTCATTGTGTAAAGTTATGTGTAAATTGAATGTGTGTTATAGTAATTAAAAAACAAATATACAACTTAAGTTTTTCTCATTTTTTTGTAAAGATAAAAAATGTCTCACTAATCAAGTTTCTCATTTTATCCTTTGTTGAAACTATCTCAAGACGTTGAGATGCAACTCCATCATTTTGTTGGTAGTTCATAAGAAGGTAGACTTCCACTCTTGCAATATTCTTTTAGGTCTTTGATCATTAAGATTTTTCCTTACATTTTAGGAAGATAAGCTCTTAGGCATGCAAAAACATTTTTAGGTTAGACTTCAATAGTGAAATGGTGATTTCAACCCCTCAAAGTATCCCCAAAAACCCAATGTACTCAAACCCAACATCCTCAACTGATCATTGCTAAAGTGTATGTAGTTTCAAAAAGCACCCCATCCTTATTACCATACATGACACAAAACAACACTCTCACTTTGTCACAATTTAAGGTAAATTATCATCTAATTATGCAAAGTGATGTGCAAGTTAAATGTGTAATAATAATAATAATATTAATAATAATAGACTCAAGTTATTGTCCAATCTATGAGAGCACCCAACAAGTCTCCAACAAGTCTCCTGAATGAATTGTACTAAAACTGAAGTTATTTTCTAATTTATAAGAGCACCCAACAAGTCTCCTAGGCGAATTGTAATAAAACTCAAGGTATTGTCCAATCTATGAGAGCACCCAACGAATCTCCTAGGTGAATTGTAATAAAACTCAAGTTATTGTCCAATCTATGAGAGCACCCAACAAGTCTCCTACGTGAATAGTTCAATCTATGAGAGCACCCAAAAAGTCTCCTATGTGAATTGTTAAAGGGAAGATGAGAACGACATTACAAATATTGTTATATTATTAGTCTTTTCGTGAAGGTATKTGTACTTTCTATATCTTGAGATGATCGTTGATATGTGAACTGCCACATGGGAGATGAGAACGAAATCAAGATTATTGAGATGGTCTTTCCTAGGAGGTATTTGTGCTTTGATTGCCTTGAGAAGATCTTTGATGGTACACATACTCATTAGCCTTGACAATATAAAAATCCAAGTTATCTCTTCTCTACACATGCCCACGACAATAGGGAAACGCTTGACTTTAAGGTAATCGCTGGTACATACCTAGACCTTCAAGATAACGATGAAAACCTTAATTTTAAGGTAATTGAGAGTACATTGGTAGACCCATAATCATGCGATGCTAGACTTGGAGGTAATTGCATGTACACATTAATACCTTATTTTCTTTTTTACAATGACGATAATTTATAAGTTTTCTTAAACTCGACTTCAATAAACATGGTTTATGTTTTTCTTACCTCTATTATTAACTTATTTTTTACATTTCAATAAATATTAGTAAACATATTTTATTAAAACAATGAAATAAAATAAAATTTATTTTTAAATAAAATAATTTAAAATAAAATTAATTAAAAGTGTGTAAACATATCACTATCCCTCTCAATCAACCAACCTTACCTAACTCCCAATTTTCTCTTAATAAACCAACCAAATTTACATTAATCCAAAATTAAAATAAACATTATTCAWCTAACTTTACCTAATTCCAAATTTTCTCTTAATCAGTATGGTACATAATTCAATTATTAGCTTACTGTGTGGTGTATAATTTTCTGTGAAATGCYAAGTTAATGATTTGTAATGTGAGTTTTCCATCTTATCTATTRGATGGTRAATAGTGTGATATTCAACAAAAAAAAAAAACTRGTASACAAACAATCATTATCCTACKCAATCATTATCCTACTCATGGTGCATAATTTTCTCCATAAAAATCTTACTAAAYAGTGTATRACTTTCTTAAAWAAAAAAGTGCTTAATACAATRAATGTTCCTCATCTTACTGCATAATTTTGAATCACACAACTAATCGTGCATARTTTTCTCCATAAAAATCTTACTGAATGGTGCATAATTTTCTCCATAAAAAAAGGGTGCCTAAGACAATGAATGTTCCTCATCTTACTGCATAATTTTCTATCACACAACTAATATTCGTGTATGGACGTGTGTGTCAATCGYTCCAACCAGTCTATAGAATATTCACAGCTATAAGAATACCAAAGCATCTGAAAGCTAAAGGCCACCACCACAATTTCAGATGCAAGCCACCGACAGCCTGTGAGGAAACAAAGAATAACATGCGCTCAGGACTAAGACTTTTGAGGCCTACACCACAGCACACCAGTCTGCCAGATCTGTTGTAGCTAGGACAGGTTTGTTCTTTTGTTTTTCTTTCTAAACTAGTGTTGGAGATTTAATTTGTCTCCATCCAATGCAGGGCTGCAGCCAGAAGAATCAGAGAGAGTCCTACGATATCAGGAGTTTATGGGGCTGCTTTCATAGCAGACGTAGGCTTCTGCAGTTTTTAATATTGATGGTCGTGATGATGTTTGTCTTTCTCGACAGTGGGGACTGTGATTATGTTATAAAACCCAGCAGAGAGCAAGCAATTCCAGCGACATCAAGCAGAAGAGCGTTGATTGGATCTGCACCACCTGATTGCAGGTTCAAATGCAGAAGATGCAGTCCCTGTGTGAGTGTAAAAGTTTCCATCCATCCAGGCACTGCCACTCCACAGGATTACTACCCACAGGTTTGGAAATGTAAATGTAAAAACAGGCTCTACAATCCATGATTTCAGTGTTTGTGATATTATAGTGTTAAGTTTGAATTGTGCCAAGAGATGGAATTCTGAAAATAGGGATATCAATATTCTTCTACCAGTGGTACAACTTCACTACTTACTCTATCCTCATTCACCCTCACATTACCCTAGTTCACCCTCCCAGTTGTACAACTTCACTCCACCTTATGTATCTATGCTAATACAGAAAATAATATAGTGTGCAGTATCAACCGTCCAGATAGATGGATAAACAATATCTTGGTATCAATGTTATAAATACAAAGAGAGATTAACTGTTCATGGATTCCGTTACTTGGATTATAGTATGAGCCTCTCAGTATAACAGTACAGAAGCAGAAAAGTCAATCCTGTTGCTAATTACTTATATGGATTGTATTTGTATTGGGAAGAACTGAATGATAATGAGTATTTATGTGATCTATGATGTGAACCATCTATTTCAGGTTTAAAAAGTGATATTTGTTGGATGCTTTAAAATGTTGAAACCTGCCTAGTATCATATACAGGTGCTAAAACTTATGCAGCCCGTTTCAGATTTAAAAAGTGATACTTAATATGGTTGAAACCTGCTTACTATTATCTACAGCTGTTAAAACTTATGAAGCTATTTCATATTTAAAAGGTGATATTTGTTGGATGGTTTATATGGTTGAAACCAACTTAATATTATCTACTGCTGCTTATTATGCCAGGGAGTCCACTTGTAGATAGTTTGTTTGAAGATATGAATTTAGTAGACAATATAGAACTATAAAACCTGTAGCCACTATGCAAGCACTTAATGAATGTTGTGATGGCCAGTAAAACCCTTGCCTGCTTTAAAGCTGGGCATTAATCTTCCTTTGAGCATGTATCAACTCTTCGAACGAGGCCCGAAGGTCCTCCGACCTAAAAAGATTTGGAAGGATGACAAACCCGAAAATATTAAACAGGCATAATTTAAAAATTTAAAGCAGGTTGGCGAAAGAGATGGGTTTCGAGAGTCTTTTGTTCACATATTTCGATATTAAAATTATAATTTTGCAATTAATAAACCATAATAAAGGAAGATCAATTCGTAAATGGGAGCTTTTCTAATATTTAAGGATTTTTCTGTATTATTAATTTTGAGACATTTTGTATGAAGCTTAAAGTATTCAACGAGTTCATAAAGTTAAGGATAAAGATGCTTTATATGTTGCATCTTAAAAATATTATGTAATAACTTAAAAAAAAATTATGAAATGTTATTTGAAAAGGCCATGTAAGAAGTTATGACAACTGAAAATATTAAAAAATTACTTAAAAATAGTAAGAAAAGGAGTATATGTGACTTTATATATAATCAAAATACATTTTCTAATAATAACCATAAATGCGGTTGTAATAATATAGTTGATATGTGGAATATGTTAGGTTAATTTTATACTTAATCATGTTTAATTTGGTGGAAGTAATTTATAGTTTTTAATAATTTTGATGATATATTATATTTTAGTTTGGTGTTGCGTGGTGTAAGAGATTACTTTAATTTTTTTAAAATTGTATTTTTATGCTAAAAAATCATCGAGAGAAGAGTTTCAAGATCAGCATTGTTTTGATGACTCGGGAGGTTGGGAAGGTTGGCAATGTGACAAATATTTTTAAATTGGGATCTAATACATGTATAGGAAAGGATATCCAATGAAAACTTTTTTCATCTTATACCCTTTTAGTGTCACAAAGGTGACATGTTCTCCAATCTTATGATATTTTGGGCTTTGAATTGTTTTACTATGAAGCTCATGAGAGTTTGTTCTTAATTTAGCAATGTTAACTTTCCTTTTTGCATTTTTCAAAAGTGAGAGGTAGTTTTGATCTTCTAAATTATGGTCCTTGTAGCATCTTAATTTCCTTTTATCCACTAATTCTTTATCACACCACATTTCTCCTTAAATATAGAAGTGATAATGTTTGTAATATTATGGATATTCTACATGATGCCTCTTCTCATCCATGGATATTTTTCTTGAACATTAGGTATCTAATGATAGCAATGCTCTCCATGGGGCAAAGACCTTCTTTTATGAGGAGTATATGATAGGGTGTATTTCCCTTAATTTTGAGATTGTAAGTTATAAAATTATATTGGATGTGTTGTATCTTTCTCCAAGATTCTTTAGATATACTGCAAACCTAATAGTTTGTAATAGTTAAAAATATGTACCCTCTACTAAAAGGTTACAAGTTCAAATGGAGAGGGGGTAGGGTATGTATACCTTTGATAAACTTTAGCACTTAAATACCCTAATAGTTTATAATAATTAAGAATATGTGCCATCTTCTAAGAGATTACAAGTTCAAATAAAAAGGGATAGCTTATGTATACCTTTCATAAACTTTAGCACTCAAATAAGTGTGTGAAGAGATATCCTTCTCCCATAAACAAAATAGTCTCATATATCAATTTAGTGTCTTTCTTAAACATGATATTAAAATGGTATTACTATAAACATTTGTAATTCAAACAATTGAAATTATATAATTCAAACAATTGAATATATATATAATTATATATTTATATAATTTATATGATTGTATTAAAACCAACTATGTCAAATGAAAACATAGTTGGTTATATAAATGATGTGAAATGGAAAAAACATTATAGTTTTTATATGTATATTGGTTTCCATCAATATTTGAACGAAATTATTGTAAAGAACAAAACATATATATATTGAAATAACTAATTAATTTAATAAATAAACAAAATACCAATTTATAATATTTATATAATAAATAAATAAATAATTATAAATTTTATATAGTTGATTATAGAGTGACAAGGTCAATTTACTTTTAAGTGTTACTAATATAAATATATTTTAACTAGTCTAGATCTATCTTAAATGGAGATGGATCAAATCTTTCAAGTCTTAAACTTTTTTTAAGTTTTTCACTTTAAAATGGTTTTTTACTTTAAGATATTTTATCTCTCCCAACATTTAATAAATCTAAAGTTAAAAGAAATGTAAACTAGTTATAAACTAACACATCTATAATTAATAATTAATTGTATATTTCTATAATTGCATCAATAATTATTAAAATAAATAAGTATTTTGAAACTTTTCTATGTTAACATATTGTAGAGTATAGAATAAATAAATTATACATTATTATAAATGTGAACTAGAAAAATGTTCTATTTTTTATAGGTATATTATTCTCCATTATTTTTATAACTTTAAAGTCATTAAAATTTCAAGAAAAATATAGTAAAGTCCAAAGCCACAAACATATCTATTAAAATTAATATTTACAATAAATTTTGAAAGAACTATGTCATTCTATAAATAAATAAATATATAATATTTATATAGTTAATATTAGTAATAATAATACTTCAATTTTAAGGTTATGATTTAGTCACACTAAATTAATGTATGAAACTTTTTTGTTTGTGGGATAACCATTTTACTACTAATGTATATAAAGCTATATATACTTCATCCCTTTTAAATTTAAATTTATAACCTCTAAAAAATAAATAATATTCCTAACCATTAAACCCCCACACACATACACACACACACACATATATATATATATATATATATAATTGATTATATATTTATATAATCTATATAAATAAATTATAAAAATTTATATAAGAAATTTTATAATTCTATATATATAACTAACAAAAATGAAAACGAAGCTGGTTATATAAATTATGAGAAATAAAAAAAAATACTATGTATCAGTTTCCATCAATCAATATTACACACTACAGTCATTAAAATTTGAACTACACTACCATAAAGACCAAAACATCAAATACAGTCCGTATCCACCAATTCAGTATCCACCGATTCAATAGATAAAATTATATATATTTATTTATATATAGATGCTAAAACTAATATGTATAACAAATTGTGAAACAACAACTACATTTACTAAATGAATAAAACAAAAATTTATAATATTTATATAAATGGGTATAGACTATCAAGGCCAATTTAATTAGGTATTATTGGTTATAGTTTAGATCCATTTTAAATGGAGACGGATCAAATTCTTGAAATTGTAAATTTTTCCTTAGTTTTAGTTCTTTTTATCTCAAGATATTTTATTTCTCCCAATATTTAATAAATCAAAAATTAAAATAAATATAAACTAGTTATGAATTAACACATATTTATAATTAATAATTAATTGTCTATTTGTCTAATTTATATAATTACTATATATATATATATATATAAAATAAATAACTATTAAAATAAATAATTTAAAAAAAAAATCACATATTTTAAGGTATAAAATAAATAAATTATATATTATTTATAAATATGAAATAAAAAAATATTGTATATTTTTTTATTAGTCCCTGCCGTAGGGATAGAGGAACTATAGCGATCGATAAATTGTTGACCTGGCATTACCTTGTGCGTTGACCAGAAATATTTGCCTATTGTCTATTGTTGGAACAAGGGAAGTGAAAACATCGATTTTTATATAATAAAAAGTATCATCTTTGTCAAGATCTGATTGGACAAAGGATTGGAGGTCTTATTGCCACATTCGTTATTCCGAAAGTAAAATATGTTTGCATTTCCAAAGTATTTGGTAGTATATGGTCATTTTTGAATCATAAATTTTGTTATGCATTCGTCGAATGTGGATTAATGCTACCATTAATTCGAATGTTTGTTTTAGCATTTTATGCTAGGTAAATTTATGGCAATGTTTGATATGGTGGCATATCCAAAGTATGTCTTTGCAATACATTCTCTGGTGTTCGAACTATTGTTACAAAAAATATATGAATTTATTTGTGATACATCAGAGACCTGCCACATTGAATTTTTTTCTTAAATGTTTACAGTGCATTTCTGACAGACTTAAATGTTTACCTAACAGGCTTGGTAGTGTTGAATGGTTACTTAACAGGCTTGTTACAAGAAATTTTCCTCTGTTTTCAAAATTTATATGCTCCAGTGGCATTCTTGGTTCACTGGTCCATGCTTGCTTTTTTCACGGCACTGATTTCTTATTTGCATGTTCTCATTGTTCTTGCTTGCCTGTTCATGTTGTTGTAGCTTGCACATTTGGGTTTTTGTAGTCGCTATTGGAACATCCTCATTCCTGGGGGGGTGGTTGCTGCTTGTTCCTTTCTTCGTTGTATGTTATTTATTGTTGCTTGATTCGACTTTGCAGGGTTCTGGTCCCGCGCCTTCACTTGGGACTTTTGGTGTTTTTTGGCTGGGTTCTTATTTGGTGCTTTTTCTTGTCTGCCCAAGGTTTGCAATGTTGGGATGCTGCATCCGTGGTTGGATCTCTGGTTACATATTTTTTCACTTCGGTTTGCATAGAATACTATTAAGATAAAATAACAGACCAAAGAATTACAAGTGATGTAAATTGCATCTATTACGCGTTGAAATAGAGTTTGTTGGCATGGAAATATATTTCATAGTTGTTGATGCGTTTTCCATGGATTCTGTGTTACTATGGTTTCATAGTTATGAGAGTGCATTTTGCTATGTGGGAGATATAGTTGTTCTCTACCTTTTACTTTTCTATTGTAAACTGCGTTTGACTCTAGTTTGTCGTGTTTCTGTGGTCATTCCGAGTGACCATCCTTCGGTTGCGTACTTGGCCAGTTTTATTGGCGCGGCTTCGTGAATAGGTTCTATCGAACTATGACAGGTCATGTTTGGTGTGTACATTAGCTTTGCCAAATTAGTTTTCTTTAAAAGAAGACCTCCTGGACAGAAGAGAATGCAATTTATGAAATTATAGGTTTCTTGGACAACATAGGTTAATGATCGTGGCTTCTAGGGCCAGCGGGTTGAAAATTGGGTTTATTAAGATAAAATAACTGAGTAAAGAATTGCAGATGATGTCAATTTCATCTGTTACACTTTGAAGCAGAGTTTGTTGAGCTCAAAATATATTTGATAGCTGCCGATGCTTTTTCCATGGATTCTGTGTTACTACGGTTTCATAGTTATGTAATTGTCGTTTGTTCTATGGGAGATATAGCTCTTCTCTCCCTAGATATGGCCATTTTTATTGACGCAGCTTCGCGAATAGGTTCTATCGAACTATGACAAGTCGTGTTCGGTGTATACATTAGCTTTCCCGAATTAGTTTTCTCTAAAAAAAAAACTTCCTGGACAAAAGAGAATGCAATTATGAAGTTATAGGTTTCTTGAATAGAATAGGTTAATGATTGCGGGTTCTTAGGGTGGCATGCTGAAAATTGGGCTTTTGTTCTTCTGTGCCCTGCAAATAGCATGGAGAGTTCCACGATCATTCCGACCGACCGTCGTTCGGTTGCATACTTAGCCAGTTTTATGGAAGCGTCTTGCCGGATAGGTGGTATCGAACTACAATGCATACATTAGCATTTCCGAATTAGTTTTCTTTAAAGTAAGGGCTCTTGGATAGAAGACATTAAAATTTATCAAATTATAGGTTTCCTAGACAACATAAATTAAACATAGGAAATATGTAATTTTGTAAAGTAGATATATAAAGCATGCATGTAGCCCTCATCCCATACTTAGCCAGTTTTTGCATCGCGGGTTCTTGGGGTGGGCGGATAAAAATTGAGAATCGGAGAGTTCCTCGATATTCAAATTGACCATCGAACTTGCATACTATTTGAATTTGAAGGCCGTCATGTCCAAAAAAAGTATCATTGTCGAAATAATTTACTTTACGTACGTCATTTTACATACCCTCGTGGACAAAAAAACACACAAAAAAAATTGTAAGCATTTTTTGGATCGTGGGTTCTCGGGCTAGTGGGCTCTAATTTCAGCCACTATTGTTATGTATCCTACAAATAGCATATTTAGTTTTGTGATATACAAATAAACAATCAGACTTGCAGACTATTTGAATTTCAAGGGCTCATGTGCAAAAAAAATAGCATTCTCGAATTTTTTTTTTTTTACATACGTTCTACATATGCTCATTGACAAAAACTGAAAAAATAGTAGTAACGTCTGTTACATAGGGCTCCATCCCCGCTACATTCAGCACTTCCCAATACACATTAAGTATGCTTTCAAAAGTTAGGATCGATGAGACAAGTTCAAAAAGATGGGCTTTAATAACTAGAAAGCTCGAGGACATTTCCCATTAAAATAAATAGATAGGTTAATATTCAACCCTTCCTTGTTTTTTATTTTGAATAGGTAGGGAAAGATGAAGACTCAAATGCAACGTAGTTCCGTGGTTATTAGATACTCAATTCACATTCTCATTATGGCTTTTTCCAATGAGTTGTCCATCATATATGACTTGCCTTCTAGGTTGTCAGATGTTTTTTCCCCTTTACTCAAATAATAAAAATGTCATTGAATTTAAAGAACATTGAGTACTAAAGTGCCTTACCTATGAAAGAGCCTTTTTTCCAGCATTTTGAATCTGCCAATTTTATTTATTTATTTATTTTAAGCTTCTGCAGTTTTAGTTTTCTTAAAATCTTCAGCATAGTTCACAAAGTTGTCGCCCATAGAGGGCTTGATGTCATGTCCCTCTTTAGTATTGTGCATTTCGAAATGATGGGCTTTAATAACTAAAAATCTCAAGGACATTTCCCATTAAAATGAATAGACAGGCGAATATTATGGGATTTGGCAATTTATTTTTGCCTGCATTTTGAAATTGCAAAAATAGTGTTTTTTTTTTTTTTTTGTTTCTGCAGTTTTAGTTTTCTTAAAAGCTTCAGCATAGTTCACGAACATGTCTCCCACAGAGGCCTTCATGTCATGTCCCTCTTTAATATTGTTCATTTCGAAATGATGGGCTTTAATAACTGGAAAGCTCGAGGACATCTGCCATTAAAATGAATAGACAAATGAATATTATGGGATCTAGTAATTTCTTTTTGCCTGCATTTGAATTAGCGAAAATACTTTTTATTTTTATTTTTTTTCTCGTGCAATTTTAGTTTTCTTAAAAGATTCAGCATAGTTCACGAATGTGTGACCTACAGAGGCCTTCACGTCATGTCCCTCTTTAATATTGTGTATATCTTAAATATTGGATTTGAGAATCTGCTCGGATATGAGAATTTTAATACGTGCTGCTAGTCACTATTCAGTGTACATATTCAAAAAGATTGGCATTAATAACTAAAAATATCGAGAACATCTGTCATTAAAAGAAATCAACACAAAATGTATGGAAGACCATCTAACCTTGTTTTTAAATACTTATTTCCATTTCTCTCTATCATCAAAGAGTTGCGCTTTAGGGTGCCTTCGTTCTAATGTTCCTGGTCATAGACATGTAAGACAACTTAGAGATGCGATCGAGGGGCAGACGAAAAAAGAGAGACTGGTTTTATGTGACGTGAGCTTTGAGTAAAAAAAAAAATTGATATACAAGAGAAACTCAGAGAGGAAAAGAAAAAAAGAACAAGTATGTTTGGTGTTCTCCCCATGTTCGATGCTTTGGTTGGTTGAAAAGGCTGCCTGGAAATTAGTTTGTTGAACTTCTTTGTTTTATTGCTGGGAATTATAATGTATTTTTAGGTCCCCTGCAATATATTACATCCTTTAAGTATATAGCTTCTTCCAACAACACAGATTTGGCCATTATATCAAATTGTAGAGATCGCACAAGTATTTGTCTTCCTTGGAGACTGGTAAAAAAATATGTATGGGTGGATAAATCGACATATTATCAGTACAAAAGTTTCTATTTCATACTTTGATGTTGTATGTGGCTCTGGTAGCCGACTTGACAGAAAGCCATGCTCTTTGTCAAAGTTTGTTCAGTTTCCTCTGGATGTAGTTGTAGAGTCCACATATTAGGCATCACCTCTGAACATTCCATACCTTTCTGTGGGCCACCATACCTCTCCCACTATGAGGAAAGATATATTCTGATGCATTCTGGTGCATTTTGCAGCATTTGATGCACTTGCCACACCTCATCTACCCGAAGAATTTATGTACCTCAACAGATTTTCATTTTTCATCTGGGCTGGACATTTCTTCCAATTTACTTTAATAAAATGAAGAAGTTCTACATACAAATCCTTAGGCAGGCTTCTCAACCAAACATATGATCAAATACAAGGAGAATACCAGTCACTATATACTTGAATTTTTTTCCCCTACCTTAAGTGTTGTGACATAAAATGACTCTGTTCACTTTGAAATCGGCCTGAATCACATTTCTAAGTTGTCTCAGATGTGAATGCTCAGAAACATTGCAAAGAAAACACCTTAAACCCCAACTTTTCGACGGCAGAAGGAAATTGATACTTGACAAAGAATGGAATGTTGAATAAGAAACCATTGCAAGTAGGACATATCTGGAAGAAACAAGGTATTCAAAAAACTAGGATAGATTTACTTTGCAACACCGATTAAGTACAAAACCCAAAATTGATTTTCAACTCATTTTTTATGAATAAAGAGTTTGAACGTCAAGAAATGTGTGAAGAAGCTTCATCAATGTACATATCTTTAATTGGTCGATGACAGGCAAAGTCAAAATCGTTGTCGCAAATAGCCTCAGTAGTATTTTGTAACACATCTTATTTGAATATAGAATAATTTTGGTTTATTTTTTAATAGTATTTTCCAATTTCTGGTATTTGGTTTAATTGTATTTTGTACTTTCTTCCCCTGTGTCATTAAACATGAAGGACAAGATTTTCTTTGTGCTGTGCACTACTTCAATCTAAATAAAACCTGGTCTGTTCTTTATTTAGATTTTACATTTAAAAATACTTTTTCATAGGTCATACTTATGTGGCACCGACTTTGTATTTAAAGAAAGAAATTGGAGGACCCATTCTTCAGGTTCTGTAAATAGAATGAATTCATGAGTTACAACAAGGCAGCTGAATTGTTGACGCAATGTTCCTATGAAGGATGTTGGATAAATTGCGGCTTGTTCTATTTGATAATATATGTGCATATATACTAATATCAGTACTATTGGAAAAAATACAGAAAACTTCCTCTTCGACAAAGCTTAGGAAGTTATGTTTGGGTTTTGCGGTATTAAACAAATATGTCCAGTGTTCTGTCTTATACATCTTGCAGCCTAGGATTTCCATACTTTGCAATTTATGCTTTAATTACTTAAAGTCACATCAAATTTTTATTGCCTTTAATTTAATTTAGATATTGATCTTTATGGAGAGTTGTCGTTTGCTTATGTCATTAAAATGAATAAAAGATGAATAGATGATAAGCAATTTATGCCATTGAGACCACAATGAAAATTCATGTTTCTTGTTGCGCTATGTACATCTTGCAGTCAAAATTTTCCTGGTTTCAACAAAATTTGCGAGCCAAACAACATCTTGCAAATTGGGAGATCATTTGCATTTGAAAGAGAAACAATACATTAATATATATTAGTATGAATACTATTCAGATAAATACAAAAACTTTCTCCATTGATAGATACTAGTATGAATACTATTGAAATAGATATCAAAACTTCGTCTTGGCCAATACTTAGCCAATTATCTGGACACCAGGCCCCGGGTTCGCGATGTCCATCACATATGTCGCTTGTTTCGTCATATACATTTTGTAGGAAAAGAACTTTAGTGATGTGCACTTAATGCTTTTACTAGTGAGAAGCCATCAGAGGTTCGAAAATATTACCATTAATAAACTAAAAAAAAAGGTTTTCCTGACTCTCAGAGACTTATCTCTTTTCCCATTTTTCTTTTTTCATTCATTATGTCTTTCTGGTTTTATACTTAGTCGTATTTCTATGTACGGTGGGATGACATGTCTTCATCTCCATCTATATCCTTGCAAGATGGATCTGACCGACTATTGTTCCATTCCATAATTAGCCAATTTTATGCCCATCACCGTGGGGCCGGCGCTTGCGAGCCCAATTTCTTATTGTTCCGCTATATACACCTTGCACTGAAAACATCTGTTATCTACAATTCTACCATGGGTTCCTCATATACATTAACTTTGTTCAAAGTATTTGTTGCTGATATGCATACCTAGCAACTTCGCATCCTTCCTGACATACATCAACAATGGTCTTATCAGTGACAAGTGGACACAGTGGTATGAAAGATACTTCCATGATATGCAATTCATGACTTCACATCTCCATCTATATCCTCGCACGATAGATCCGACCGATCGCTGTTCCTTTTCATACTTAGCCAATTTTATGCCCGCCGTTGCGGGGATGCCGCTTGCGAAACGATCTACTTATCATTCTGCTATATACATATTGCACTCAAAACATCTGTGATCTACAATTCCATTGGGGTTTTCTTGTATACATTAAGTTAGTTCAAAGTATCTGTTGTTGCTTTCCATCCCCAACAACTTCATGTCCTTCCTCATATACATCAACAATTCTCTTACTAGTGGAAAGTGGACACAGTGGTACGAAAGATACTTTCGTGATCTATACTTTATGCGTTAACTGGTGAGAACTCAGTAGGCATTCGCAAGCATTTGCATTAATAAGAAAACACTAGATGTTCTTTTGCGAGATACTTAGTTCTTTTTCCCTTCTCTTCTTCCCGTGTATTATCTATAATTCCACTACAAACTTCTCCGTCCTTTTTCCTTTATTTTGTTCCTGTGTATTATGGGACTATAAAATATGGACATGATATTTTATAGAACATGTACAAATTCCGCATTCAATACCTAGCGACATTTTGGATTGCAGGTTCTCGACCGGGCGGGTGGGCTCAAAATTGGGCCTCCATTGTTTTGTTCCCTACAAATAGCGCCCTGAGTTCCACAATATACAAATTGACAAGCGCACATGCGGACTGGCTAACTTAACATTGCACTGCTATTGTTCTGTGTCCTCCAAACAACACTCCCAGTTATGCAATATAGAAATTGACAGACAGAGTGCAGGAATTGTGACATAGCACCCCTCCGCCCTCTGCTGGTACAGCGTCAACCTCCTGGTCTAAGTATCATTCAACAATAGCTTTTCCTCGAGACGAATTATCTCTTTCGATTCCCACTGAAATCTCAGTCAAAATCGATCCTCAGGTCCTTCTATTCCCTCCACAATCTTCTACACACGACCATGAGTTTCAGGTTTCGGAACCCAAGCGATGGACTTGTTGTCCTCTTGACCCCCGATGTACCGATATGCAAAATGTTGATTGGCAATTTCCTGGACTTCCTCTCCTTTTGGGAAATCTCCCGAAACTCTGGATCACTGCCACGCGTCCCCTCAAGATGGATGGTCCTCCTACATTTCGCAATTTCGCGACTTATGACCCCTAGTGACACAATCCCCTGTCAACTTGAAACCCCAGTAGCTGAAATACTGACGGGTTCCTCGATCTCTACCATGTATCCACAACAGATGGATGGCTTAGATCTTTTCGGGACTTCACCAGATGCGAAGTCGAAATACTCACCTTTGTGAGTCCTGGTGCCTAAATCTACGAAATGGATGATCTCATGACACGCATCCTCGCTCAGATGGATGACTGCGAGCTAATTTGCTAATTCCAAATTTATGATGTAGAGAGTCCCAAACTCCTGAATGCCGAAATACCGATAAGCCAATGCTTTTCGGGACTTTCATACCCTTCATTCACAAAGGATTTAAACCCCTCGCAACTCCTTTTAGATCCAACGACTGACAGGTATTTGGATCAAGATCCGACGGTCCAGATATATCCTTCCTGTGCGCTCCTCCTGCTGCTTCCTAGATGTAGGGAAACTCCAATGGTCCAGATCTTCTAACTGGATCTGACGGTAGCTGCACTCCTCCTGAGTTTTGAAGCTTTCTTCCTGCACTTGGAAGAATTCCAAGTTTCCAAAGGCCTCAACCTTCGCTCCTTTTCTCTGCGAGCTCCACGACTTTGAGTTCTCGCCTGCATGTATAAAAACACTATCCCTCCTGAGCTTTAGGGAGCCCCAAACTCTTCAAATAGTTTTGTGGCTTCTGCACTCCTTGCAATTACACTATGTGCACTGAAAGCACTAACCCTCCTGAGATTCACTTTTGAATCCTTGAAGGATTCAAACTTCTACGCTCCTATAGAGTCCTTGCACACAAAGTGCTATCTCTTCTGAGCTTCTCTGAGACTCAGAACTTAAGGAACTCGGTCATTTTCCCTTCACCCTCAGATGGAGAATTTGGATGCCCTCCTGGCTATCCTTTACTCAAGAAACCTCTTGCTAAGTGTTCAAGGTGTCCAGTAACCCTGTGAAGATCCTTCAGTGGATTCTCCTTCAAATTTACAGAACTTGAAGAGTTCTCCTCCTATGCCTGTATGCAAACTGACTCAATGCCTTGGCAGAGTTGTACAGAACTCCTCAGAGATTTTGTCTTCTTCTAAACTCACAACAGAGTTCTTCCTCTGTGCACTCTTGCACCTACTCGATGCCCACCTGGCAGAGTGTCTAGAATCATCAGTGATTCTGACTTTTGTTGAACTCATAGCAGAGTTCTTCTTCAATGCAACCTATGCGTATGCTCAACGCCCACGTGGTAGATCTTTACAGAACTCACAAGAGTTTCTATCTGCAACTGTGTTCTTCTCCATAGCCTTGCCTCCTGAGGTGTTTATCAACTTACAAGGTCTTCCCTAAATTGATGATTTCATCTTCTGTGCCTCGCCTAGCACGTCTTTTTCTGAATATGTAGAGTTCAAAAGTACATCTATGCACTGGTATTCAGATACCGCAATACTTTGTCATGCCCTCTTGGCATGAAACCATAGAGAACCTCTCAAGCCTGAAAATCAAACAACTCCCTGCACATGCGAACCTACAGGATACATCTATAGCATAAACAAAACACAGAAAAGACATTCACACAACACAAAATTCATGTAGGAAAAACTGTTGTTTTGTATTAATGGAAAATGCTTTTTTTTACAAGGTGTTCTTGAGAATGGCCTATAACAAGGTCTTGGCTTCTTCTCTTGGTCTCCTAGCTCTCCTCAACTCTATCCTTTCTTGCTACTCCCTTCAAAAGAGATCCAAAGGTCTTTTACATGAGGGGGCTCTTCGAGCTCTTCCCTCCAAATATCACCTACCCTATTCAATTACATTGAATGAGATGTCTAGTCCAGAATCAGATCTAGATCTCAACCTTCAAAATTTAAGGCCTACCTACTTCTATTTCTTTGCAAAGCACGGCCTCACGGATCAATAACCTAAAACATTTAATTACATTCATTCAAATTCAAATTGAAAATGAGGGTTGCGCCTCTCTTCAGCACGTGATTTGAAACCGCTGATGTGGCTGGCTGAATGACGTGGAGAGATGCTCCTACATCATACTCCTCAGCTGTAAAGTTCATGAGCTCCTGCTCATGAGCTTCCACACTCAGCTGTGGAAATCCTCCTAGATCCCAAACAATCTTCTGGAGCCTTCTTGCCCCATCTCCTTGCTATTGTTGCTTCTTCTCTACCCAGCTTCTCCTTGCTGACAGTCTCTGTTGACCCTATCATCATCTCCCTGATCTGATCGATCACTTCGTCTAGCTACTCCAATGGCTGGCTCTGTTTTTGCAGTCTCCCTAGCTGCAATTTTTTTTTGTAATTGGGTAGATCACTATGATCTCCCATGCCTTCTTCGTCTGCTTCCAACCTCACCTGTTGGATGTGCATGCCCTGCACTTTCACCCTTCTCTCCAGGGCTTCAATCTGTTCATACAAATCAACCAAACTAATGTTGTCTACCTCGTCTTCTTCTTCCACTCCTGCAAGCTCCAATGCTACATTCCTTTCAACTTCTTGGCTAAATGTGTTGAGCCACTCAGAATACTCATCATCCTCTTCTACTTGGGCAGTCTCTAACACTTTCTCCAATGCTTCCTTGATAGTCTCAACTAGTTGTCCTGCTTCTGTTGTTTTTGTCTCAACATCTGCAACACAGATTTCTGCCTCCTCTTGGGCAAATGGTAGGAATATCCTAATTCCCCCAATCATTAGAAGACTCCTCCGATCTTCCTCTCGGATGGTGTAAGTTTTTAACTTGTCATCATCTTCATTCACATGGCTGGCAGAACCATATGAATCTACACCCTCTGTCAGCTCCTCAGGCTTATTCCATCTCACCTCTAAGTTTATGAGACCTTCAAATAGCCTCATCTGCTTATCTCTGTTCTCCTTGTAAATTGGGACTTCTTTGTTGCTTCCCTAGCAGACTATGAGATCAACTGATCCCATATTCATCAACAACCCTTGTTGTCTTGAAATCACCTCTGAGTCCATGAGACCTTTAGCTAGTCCCATCTCTACTCCCATGCCCACCTGGCAAATTGGAAACTTTATGCTGCCCTCCTGGCAGTCCATGAGATCCCGTAGTAATCTCATCTTATTGCCCTCTTGGCAATGTGAAATTCATCGGCTGTCCTCGTGACAGTCTGTGAGATCCCACAGTGACCTCAACTCTTTGTCCACCTGGAAATTGGGAATTTCTGGGCTACCCTGCTGGCAGTCCTTGAGATCTTCAACTAATCCCAATTCATCCTCACTACTAAGGCTTCTCCCAGTATTTGGTTCACATATCTGAACCACTCCCTCTAGTCCATTGAGGTTTTCATCATGCCTCAACCATCTTCTCAACAACCTATGTTGTCTTCTAGCCATCAATTCCTTGACTGGCCATTTTATCTTCGTCTTCCCCATGGGCCATTCATATACCCATATTGACTTGGCATTCTGCTGCATCTCACATGAAAGTTCATCCATTCTTTCCCTCATCTCGACAAGTTATTCATCGCATTCAGATTTACTCATTATCTCTGGGTCCTTCCTTCCATCACTTGTATAGCCTTTAGTAGCCATCTTGCTATTCTTATCTACCCTGCTGGAAAATCTGTTGTTGTCACTCTGCTCCTGAGTGTCTCCAGCCTCTTCCTACAATCCTCCTGACCGTCTTCTTGATTTTTTCCTACCTGCAAACAATCCTTACAGAGTTTCCAGCACTCTTTCTTCCTTTTCCTTCTCCTCGCTTCCCTTGCCTGAAATCTACAGACAAGATTTAGTCTCTGATACCAAACTTGACGCAGCACCCCTCTGCCCTCTGCTGGTACAGCATCGACCTCCCGGTCTACGGATCATTCAACAATAGCTTTTCCCTGAGACGAAGTAGCTCTTTTGATTCCCACTGGAATCTCAGTCAAAATCGATCCACAAGACATTCTATTCCCTCCACGATCTTCTACACACGACCGTGAGTTTCGGGTTTCGGAACCCAAGCAATGGACCTCCTGTCCTCTTAACCCCCGATGTACCAATATGAGAAATGTCGATTGGAAATTTCCCGACCTTCCTCTCCTTTCGGGAAATCTCCCAAAACTCTGGATTGCTATCACGTGTCCCCTCAAGATGGACAGTCCTCCTG
>JASDQU010241988.1:45015-64090 GCA_032191745.1 Picea mariana
CACTACTAGTAACTATTTATTATCTAACCCCTTATATTACAACATTGATTCCATTACTAGCAGTACTTAATCTAGGATTGTAGATTAGTTGCATTCATGCATAGATGCCAACCAAGGAGGATATTCATGAATGGTGGAAAAGTAAATTGGAGAATTACTTGAAGAGATTATATGCCAGGAGAAATTGACTAACACTTGCACAAGTGAGGATGTAGTTTTTCACAAGGAATCAAAAATATTTATGGAAGCAATATTAGTGGAGATAAGGAAATTTGTTGATATGCTCATGAATAATTGAATTAAATATGAAGAGTTGATGTCTAAATTGATCAATGGTGGTTGAACAAACCTGTAAGAGTGGATCGATAAAATTGTTGAGGATTTCTATGAGGAGTAAGTGATTGTGTAACACACATAATTATATGTGTTTTCGCATGATTTGTAGTTAGGGGAAATCCCAACCCAAAACAAAAGTATGTGACGCAACTGAAGACACCTATCAATGTCACCCCAATAGACATCCCCCTCATTTTAGTGAAGGAAAATTCCCACACAAGGGAGGATTCTCGGGTGACCCTAGGGGGGTTGCGAAGGAGAAGCCAAGGAGAAAAATGGAACACCCCTATAGGTCATAATGAAAGGTTCTAAAGGCTTGATGGAGGATGAGTTTCGGTCAAGGAAAAGTTTCCAATAAAGAATACATGAAAAAGAAATGTTAGAAAAATAAAACCAAGACAATATATGATGAAATAATCCCTAGAACAAGAGGGGGAAATCAAGTTATGATTTCTGTCCCAAAATTGCAGCAGTAAACAATTGTATATCGGAAATGAAGAATTGCGACAACTACAAATCGAACCATCAAAATCAAGCATACGATATTAGAAAATCAATCTTGTAACTAGTACACAATGTTTCAATGTTTAGACCAAGACTTTGATGACGAATGAGGGTTGTTAATGAGTGTTATCAACAATTTTTTTTGACATCCCTATGTATGTAGAAATTGTTTTTTATAACAACAATATTTAACCACATAAATCAACAAATAAATAGCTCAAATTTAAGCTCTAGACAAGCACTTTCAGTTCCAATAATTAAACAATTATTTCCACGGTTGAATTATGAATGGAATGAGATATAACAACAAAATGTGGCAGACCTAATGACTGTAAATAATATTTAATAACAACAACACAATCACTTAGCCAATCAATATTCCCTTGGAGGACAAGAGAGTCAAAAACATGTAAAATTTAAATCCAACTTGAAACAATTCAAAAGCTCAACTTTCATGTTTATCAATGCAACAATTAACAATCTCCAATGCAATTACTAGTGCCTTGTCTATTGAGTTATATGTGCAATGAAAAGTAAAAGTGCGCCGCAATGCCATTTTAAGTTATAACACATTGAGCTCCATATTCATTGAAAATTAAAAGACACCATAATGTATTCCCCCATCAAGAAAGACATTTTATTTATTTTCTTTTAAAAGTCCTTTGTTTTTATGGAGAAGTGTTTCATTGCTCTCGGGACCTTAGGGTGAGCATATAGAAGGATATATTTTGGATTTTGAGTTTTATAGTGCTAGCTACAACATTTATGGGCCTTTATCCCCTTCTTCCCATGAAATGAGGTGCAAGCCCTTCTTGGGATCAATGAACCCAGAAACCCAAAAGATGAGGAAATGGAGGGGAAGAGGTGTGAAACGTGGTAAGTATGAGTGGGAATGGTATGGTGACCCTTCAAGGAGACACCCCAGTAGCAACCAGTTTCCCAAGAATGAACCACTTTCTAGGAACCCATGTCAACCACCAAGGTGAAATAAGGCAAAAGGTATAATTTCCAAGCAAACGTTCCATAATAAATAGAGGACCCTTTGCAACATGCTCAAATTATTCAATTATTAAAATTACACTTACCATGAGACTGGACTTATTACCTCATGAAGCAATACATGTTGTCCTTTTTGGGCCAGGATTGTGTGGAAGACACTACTATGTTGTTGATGATGAATGATGATGTGTGGTGGAGAGGAGGGTCCCTGTGGGCTCAGCTAGTCATCTGGCTCTCGAAACTCCATGTATTTGTTACAAGGGAAAAACTCTCTATGGAAAAGGGTAAACCACAACAGACAGGTATGACTGCATAAATCCACTGAATTCCAACATGTGCTATATAAACTAATGTGCAATACGAGGAAGAATCCTACCTTGATCCAATCGTTTAATTTCGTTCCACCATTGAGAACTTTGACCCAAAGCTTTACACCTGTAAGAAGTTCTCAACAAACAAGCGATGAAAGTATATAGTGACAATATATAAAATGAGTTAGCACATCAGATAGTACAATCCATTAATAAACATTACAAACATGCCCATGGATAATAATCATATATTTGCAAGATATCGATAGGACGGGAAATAAGTATTTCTATTAATAATTGATCACCAAAAGTATCAACATTACAAACTTCCGTGTCGGTACGGTTCAAAACCAAGAAACCAAATTCCTTCCAACTGGGTCTCCACCACTTCAATCCTCCACCAAAGACAAGCTCATATCAAAGAGGTAATGAGTTCCTCTCGAAAATAAGGAAAGATCTTGGGGGTTGAACATTGTGTTCAGACTTGAGGGACAAAGGGATGCAAACTCAATATGAAGTAATTTCTCCAGAGTAACTTTGCTCTCAAAGTTGAATGCTTTCTTCTCCTTTTCCATAGCTCGAAATTGTGCTCTTATAGCCTCCAGAATGCAACTAAAGGGCCAAGTCAGAATGTTTTCAGTATATGGAAGGCCAAAGATCAAATATTTTCTGTCGTGACATGGAAACTCGACCTCATTTTGTACTTTCTGGCACAAATCCTGATATACGTGAGCTATAGTGGAGTAAAAAGCGTATACGCATCTTGCAAAGCATTTAGGGAGTGTATATGTGGAAAAATATATATATTTGGCTTTGGATTTATCAAAAAGGGGTTGATAAGTATGCATAGGGAAATGGAAAAAGGCTATCTGTGCAAGATAGCAATAGTGAGGCAAATCTTACTATAACAGATGCCCCCTATTGTGTGAGATTAGAGGAGTATCTGAGATGGTCGAAATACATTATAAATAACCCAGAAGTAGAGTGGTAGAGAACCAATTAGACAAACTTAATTGCTCATTTACATTATGTATTGACTTTGCATACATGGCTACCAAGAATACAATGAAGATCCATGTGGAAAATATACCAACAAGTGTTCATGGCCATGAGTAGGAAAGTATAAATGCAGTTACATGTCAATAGCTATCATAGTCACGAACAAGGCCTAGTGAAACCAGTCTCAAAATAAATCTAAATATATCTGTATACCATGGAGTACAATTTAATCTCCCATGATTGTTGAAGTCAAATAGGTACTGGTCCAATGAAATGGAAACAAACAGCTTAGGAAAGCTAGGTCTACAAAGTGATGTCTTCAAGTCTTCAATACAATCTGCCAATGGTGCAAGTTTATATTATGTGGATAAACGAGTTGAGGTCGAACACGATGAGACATCGTTTGATTACTGGTCATTAAGGTATACCATTAAAAAATGCGAGACAACCTACCAATGATGAAAGTAGGTATCAAGGCACCGAGTACATCTCTACAAATGTGAATAAAGGAGCTGGTGTCAAACACTTGAGAGATCCATTGATCAGGAGACATTGATGTATTCCCATCTGTTAATGGCGAGAGAGCCTACCACTAATGACTGCAAGCCTCAAGGTACTCATAAAACTCTAGGTCTTGTATCCAGAATACATGAGTTGAAGTCAATGGAAAGAGGCCCGCTGAAAGGAGAGAATTAAGGTAATTCTTGTCAATCAACACGAGGAACAAAGCAGGAGCTTCATGATTTGGTGGAGATCAGACGAAGAATGTGTTCACGAACCAATGACCCTGTGCATCTTTCGTCTATGCCAAATGCAAGCGGTACACGAAAAAGACCCTCTAAATAGAATCCAATGATGAAAACTGTTGACAAAGGCGAGGAAACCACCAATAAGGTTAGTGGCATCCAAGACATTGCTTGAATCCCAAAGTGTGAATAGATGTCTTGTCGTCGAACACAAGGGAAACCACCTGGTCAACAACCCATGATGAAATGTCGGTTGTTGGGTTCAAGGTGACCTACCAATGATGAAAGTAGGGCCAGGGTGCATCATAAGACCAAAGTATAATATGATTCCGAGACAAACTGAGGGTATGGCCAACATGGAAAGACAAGATTTTTGAGGAGTGGTCAACACAGGTTGATAGACTTCCTTTGAACAAGAGCATGAGACATACGGTGGACTCCAACAACATAGACTCAATGATGTGACAACTAGATGCAAGAGGCATCCATAATGTTCTCTATAGTGACTGAAAGATTAACCAGTTGGTAGAGAATATTCTATAACGAGATCATCTCCCTAAGGCCATGCTAAACCCAAAATTATGATGACGCAAGGACTCAATAAATTTGGGCTATGTTCAAAGGTGACACGACTGCTGCCAATTACAATATAGTACTCCCTTCCCACCCGTATTTTTTTGTTTTTTCATAACAAGTGAATTCTATGATACAGAGGAGGGAACGAGTGTCGCAAGTAAGCAAAACTAGTTCCAGTAGTGGAACGTACCTATGCTCAATGCAAGGAAATGCATGCGGGAGATGGACACTCGGGGTGATGTTCTCTCCAGGGTATAGGGTGTCAAATTGTGAAGGATATAAACAAGGCTCTGCTTGGTTGAGAATGCAAACTGCTTGGGCCATGGTTTATAACGCAAAGTGAGAACCGGCTAAAGGCTTAATACTGCAAGCAAGGGTATGAGATGCAATCACAACTTAACGCCAAAAAATGTGTTTTTTTATATCTTTTATTCTACTTGGTGTGAAAAAGGGGTAAACTTGTGCCAAATAGACATCTTTTCAAATCCAATTTACGAGTGTGAAAAAGACAAGTTCACTCGACGATCTTTTCCATTTTTGATAGCGAGTTGGAAAAGAGCTTAACTAAGACTCATGATCTTTCAAATCCAATTTTAACGAGTGTGAAAGGGACAGATCACTCGACGATATTTTTGATTTTTGATAACGAGTCGGAAAAGAGATTAACTAAGACTCGTTTCTTTGTTCTAATCAACATGTAAAGGGGGAGGCCAAGGTTCCCATCCCGACCTTCTACCGAAAGTCAGTATCCTGTGAATAGCTGACAAAAGCTTGGGAAATCCCAAAGCTCTCCAAGTCGAGGAGGAGAAATTGCTAACGGAGTACATAGTCTCTGTTATGGTTCGAATAATGTCTCTCAGTGGAA
The DNA here is from genome assembly GCA_032191745.1 of Picea mariana. Lineage (NCBI taxonomy): Eukaryota > Viridiplantae > Streptophyta > Pinopsida > Pinales > Pinaceae > Picea > Picea mariana. Next base: position 50,352 of record JASDQU010241988.1, read on the forward strand.
AAGACATAGGTGGGGGTATGGGATGTCCTGTCAGGTCGTCCCAGTTGAAGGGAACCTCGTCAGGACTCGAAGAGAGAGTATTCGGAGGAAGAATGAATCTCTCTTGTTCAGAAGGGGGAAGACTTGGAATGTTGATGACGTGACTGGAGGGTGCATCACTCTTTTCAGGGAGATTCGGTTTGACAACCAATGTCATCGATGTGGTCACTTCTTCAATTACAGGTTGAAGAGGATGCATGGTAACGGGGGTAGGAGACGCTTCACCCTCCATGGAGCGGGTGAGGTCAGAGGAAAATATCGGTGGTGAGACCATTGGGATCATTAAAGGTGAAGTGGTGTGAGGAGGAACCATGGGTGTCTTGGAGTCTGAAGGGATTTTGGGAAAGCCCCATGCCTTTGGTATCTTGTCAGTCATTGGGAACAAGCGAGTAAGATGGCTTCCTTCACAAGTTCTACAAAGGAATTTAGGCTTACACCTGAGACATTTAGGTTTCTCGATGGGACTGGCCAAGGAAAGAGAGTCATCTCTTGTATGATGAATGGGAGTCGGAGGCATGACATGGCTATGATCTAGGGTGAAAAGGATGGTGCCTCCAACATAATTGGAAGAGGTTGGAAGCAAGTTGTCGACATTATTTGTAGAAAGTGTCGACTCATCTCCGACATGACTAGCAGAGGTGGGTGATGGTGCACTGGTGTGGCTTACAGTGGTTGGGCTAGCGATAGATTGTGGTATTTGATTCCAAGGTCCCAGAAAAGATTGACACTGAAACATTGCAGGCCAGAAAGGATCCTGGTATACCCCCTGTTATGGCCCATAAACATGGTGGTTTATGACAAGGTGATTTGAAGAGATCTGGATGGGCATCATCACTTAGGTATGCAAAGAGACCGAGGCAGGATAAGAATTATTCGAGTGAGGATATATGTTTCCCCCTTGTGGGGGTGTCCCATAAGGAGGGTAGCCCAAATTATAAAATTGATTCTCCCCATACGGAAGACCTGGGAGTACTTGAGGACCTGGTGCAAAAAAAGTGTTTAAAGGGACCGACATGGCAGATGATACATGGGCGGGGTATAATAAGCACCCATCTGAGCATTGGATCCTGAAAGGGCATAGATAGGATTGGATCCATAAGGTGGAAGGTTCCAACCTCCCATGGGAACATGACTCATATCAAATGAATAAGTGGGCATGGGAGCGATGGTGCCCCCGGGTCCAATGCTAGGATTCATATAAGTAAACCAGAGAGGGGGTTGCACGTGGGAAGGCATATCAATAGAAAAATGACTAGAGACCCAAGGTGCGGATTGAGCATTGTAAACCTGCATACCATTGTAATANGGAGTAAAATGAACTCTGCTATTCATGATAATGAAACCAAAAATGAGTGTCCTAGAGCCAACTAGTAATCAAAGAGCATACCAAAAATTCAAACGACCAATATGCATGCAAACGGGCTAAATTGGTTGAGTGGTCTCCCTCGCCAAAGAAGGTATGCCTCGTCCAGGAGGGCCCTGAGACTCCATGCTAAAGTTTGGAGGTAATAGAACCAGTTATAAGGGCACACATAGGCTTAACAACCAGTAGGTTAGATCTCCTCGGAGAGGTAATCCTCCATAAAGGTTGTGTGTTGTCTGACCCCTATCTGACTCAGGATACAAGAAGAATAACCCCTGCAAGTAACCTATGAGAAACCTAATTCAAGCAACTAATCAACCACTGTATAACTGATGTACAGGTGAATAGTCATAAGTCTAGATTACCGTATGGGCAGGGTAGCTGAAATATTCTAGGTTGTAAAAGTAGGAAGAAACCTTCTAGTTCTGGTGTTGGACTTTCGTCAAACACTTTGCATGCTTCTGTATTTATTGTTGTAGATGAAATTTAAATGGACAACAGTCTGTCTCTTTGTTTTGTTTGCTGATATGTTGGTTTTCTAACCCCTTATACCTCCCCAATGAAGTGCCAAGTGTGTTATTTGGATATTAAACAAAACCCATAAAATGATAATGAAAACATTCACTTTTAGATGAAACACTTTGCTAAACTTTGGTTGTTTTTATTAAATATTAATGCTGAATCAATGACAGTCAACAAGAGGTGGAAATACCTCTTCAAAGATGAAGAAAACGACTGGTAGGTGGACCTGGAACCTCCACTTTACACATAGCAATAGAAAAAACACCCAAAATTGTCCACATGATCTGATATAGGAGGGCGATCCATGTGTTTTAATGTTATGCTATTGGTTGAATGATATGACAACCCCCAAAACTCAGAAATATCCTCCTCTGCAATGCAAGGAACAACCAACAAAGGGAATCGACCAACAAAAATCTCCCTTCTGCTCCCACGCAGCACAAGGAAGAAACACACGGCTCAAGGAATGAGAAACACGGCCTGTTCAAGGAACACACAGCCTCAGAAGACTGGACCAGTAATGACCACAAATGAGAACACACCCCACAAGGAAAACATGCCTTGGAAAGGTGGAGGTTTTCTGCTCCAAAGTCCACATGCAACAAGGTAGTAGAAAATGCGTCTAGCTCCAGAGAAGCGACCCACTCTCCCTCGTGCCAAAGGGAAGAATGCCCTCTCTCTCAATTCTACAAAATGAAATCCCTTTCTCACTGAAGATCTCCGAATCACTGTGCCAATACCTGCAAATGAGAAACCAGAATGGCTCCTCCAATCTACCGGCTAGGACAGATAGTTTCACTGCCGAATCCGAGTGCCGGAATGGGTTTCCAGCTGAAACCCTCGTTTGCTCACCGAGCTCTTCTCCCAAACTCCAATTTTCAAAATGAATAGTCAATAATAACTTTTCCACCTTCAACCGTCCTTTTATTCTTTCACTTTTCTTTTTCTCCATTAAAATAAGCATTTAATTAATAATTTGGGAGAAATACCCTCAAAGAGGGGTTTAATATTAATAAACTCACTTTTCCTAAGTTTTTCCCTTTATAATTCGAAAGTGACTTTACCAATATCATTTCCTTAACTCATCTGTCTAATGGTTTACGAGAAACTGTGTAAACCACCACGGTATTCTGACTGCCTAGGGAGAATGGGACATTACAGTCCTCCCTGCCCAAATTTTCTTGTCCTCAAGCAACTTCAAACCTGGAAACTGTAACACCTGCTCGTTTTCCCAAGGAGCATCCTCCACAGGTAGATCCTTCCATTTCACCAAAAACTCCCTGACCACCCTGTTACAGAGCTTCCTCTCCCGTACCTGTAGAATCTCTTCGGGGCTTCTGGCCAACCGTCCCTCGTCATCCAGAGGGGGTAACTCATGTGAGGCAACCACCTGTTGTCCTATTACCTGCTTAAGGCATGATACATGAAACATGTTGTGAATCTTTCTCCCCTCAGGTAGCTCTAGTTCGTATGCAACCTGCCCCACCTTCCGAGTTATCCTGTAAGGACCATAGTAGCGAGGTTTGAGCTTCTTGGCCCCCTTCTGCTTCAATGAAGATTATCGATATGGCTGTAGTCGTAGGAACACTAAATCTCCCACCTTGAATGAGTGCTCGGTTCTGTGCCTGTCCGCATACATCTTCTGTTGATCCTGGGCCACCCTCATGTTCTCCTTCAAAGCTCTCAGAATATCCTGGCTGTCCTATATCCAATCTCTGGCCTTTGGTTCCCTACTGTCACCGAATACAACGTCTACAAAGGTCATGGCCTCGTAGCCGTAGAGTGCCCGAAAAGGGTTCATGCCAATGGACATGTGATGGGTGGTATTGTAACAATACTCCCCTAGGTGTAACCACTTCACCCAAGCTTTCTGCTGCCTTGAAATGTAATTCTGCAAATAACCTTCCACCCACTTGTTCACGATCTCTATCTGTCTGTCATTCTGCGGGTGGTAACTAATGCTCGGTGTCAACTCGGTACCTATCAACCTGAAATGTTCCTACCAAAAACCTCCCATGAACCTGCTGTCTCTATCGCTGATGATGGTTTTGGGCAACCCATGCAAATGGAAAATCTCCCTGAAGAATAGCTCGACCACCTGTGTTGCTGAATAGTTTGAAGGAATAGCGAAGAAGTGGGCAAACTTGGTGAGCCTATCCACCACGACATAAATGCAATCCTTCCCCTACACCCTGGGTAACCCAGTGATGAAATCCATGGAGATGCTTTCCCATTTCTGGTCTAGAATGGGCAATGGCCGTAATAATCCGGCCGGATGGGTGTGCTCCCCCTTGTTCCGCTGGCAAACTCTGCACTCCTGAACGTGCTTCAGTATGTCTCCCTTGAGGTTCTTCCAAGTGAACCTCTCCCGGACCTGCCTATAAGTCTTTAGGAACCCCTGGTGTCTTGCTAACGGTGAGTCATGGGCTGCTTGCATGATCTTCTGCCTGATGTGCGAACCTAGGACCAAATAAATTCGGTCTTTGTAGTAGATGACATCACCCACCACTCTGTACCTGTCATCTGTAACCTTCCCATCCAAAACCTCGCAAGCAAACTTGTTCTTGGAATCCTCTACCAGTAGAAGACTCTTCCAGTCTTCTGATATGTCCATCAAGGATAGAGTAGGAGGCATCCTAGAAAGAGCGTCGGCTACCATATTGTTCTTCCCCTTCACATACTCAATCTCAAAATCGTAGGCCTGGATCTTACTCACCCACTTCTATTGTCTGTCATTCAGCTCCTTCTGCTCCAAGAAGAATCAGAGGATGTTGTGATTCGTCTTGACCTTGAACCTATTGCCCACTAAATAGTGCCGGAATTTGGCCAATGCATGCATGATGGCCAACATCTCTTTATCATAAGTAGAGTAGAGCTTCTCGTAATCTCTAAGCTTCCAACTCTTGAAATCTATGGGATGATTCCTCTGCATAAGCACGGCTCCAATACCCACTCCTGATGCATCACACTCCAACACGAAGGGTTGGGTAAAGTCCGGAAAAGCTAAGACTGGGCATGAACTCATGATGTCCTTCATTCTGTCGAAGACTTCCTGTGCCTCATCTGTCCACTCAAAGGCCCCCTTCTTGGTCAAATCTGTTAGTGGGGCTGTCAACTGAGAAAAACCCTTCACATACCTACGGTAGTAAGTGCAAAAGCCCATGAAGCTTTTTAACTTTGTAGTGTTCCTCGGTGGAGGCCAATCACGAATCACTTGGATCTTGTCCCAGTGTGCCTGTACTCCCTGAGCTCCAATCACATGCCCCAAATAGAGCATCTCTGTCAACCCAAACTCACATTTGGACAACTTCGCATACAACTCCTGTTTGTCCAATATGCCCAACACCTCATCTAGATGTTGGAGGTGTTCCTCCCAAGTGTGGCTGTAGACCAAAATGTCATAAAAAAAAACCAACAAATGCTTCCTGAGTTGCTTGCTAAACGTATGGTTCATACAGGATTGAAATGTGGCCGGGGCGTTGGTTAGCCCAAAAGGCATCACCAAGAACTCGTAGTGCCCATAGTGGCACCTGAAGCTTGTCTTGTACTCATCCCCTTCTCACATCCTGATATGATGATAGCCTGACCGTAGATCAATCTTTGAAAAATATTTGGCCCCTCTCAACTCATCCATCAACTCATCAATCCGGAGTATAGGGTACCTGTTCTTGATGGTCCTCTTGTTGAGGGCTCCATAATCAATGCACATTCTGAGGGTCCCATCCTTCTTCTTTACCAGCACTACAGAAGAAGTGAAAGGACTCAAACTCGGTCTGATGTGGCCCATCGCTAGCAGCTCCTTGATGGTCTTTTCGATCTCATCCTTATAGGCCTTGGGGTGCCTATACGGGGTGGTAATCACTGCTCCCGTGCCCTCCTCTAACTCGATGGTGTGCTCAAAGCCCCTGTCTGGAGGCCTACCTGAAGGTATATCACCAAAGACCTTCTGGTGCTTCTTAAGCAAGGACTTTATCTCTCTCAGAAAATTCGGCTCCTCGCCCTTAGGCTTCTGTACTGAAATCTGAAACTCTGTAACCCATGCAATGTCATCCTGCCTCATCACTGCCTCCATCTTCTTTGCGGTCACTACCTTGGGAGGGTAAGTTTTCATGCCCCTCAAAACCACTCTCTTGCCATCCTGTCCCTAGAACTCTATCTCCATAGTCTGGTAGTTAGTAGAGTACTTCCCTAGGGAGTATAATCACTGAACTCACAATACCACATTGGTGTCAGGCACCTTCACCACGAAGAAGTCATTGGTAATAGTGTATTTCCCTAGGCTCAATGTCATCCGTGGGACGTATCTGGTACATTTTAGGGTGTTCTCCCCTGGTATGATCACTGAAAAGCCCTCAAAGGCTTCGGTGGTAATGCCCTTCCGCTCTAGCAATGAAGCATCGATAAAATTATGGGATGCCCCACCATCCACCAACACCATTACTCTATGTCCCTGTACTCCTCCCCTCATCCTGAAGGTATGAAACCTGGGGATTCCTGAGAGTGATGCTATAGTCCCTTGATTCTCCATCAATGCCTGCTTTGCCTCTGCCATCAGTGGTTCCTCCTCTTGTCCCTGCTCTCCTATCTCCTCATCCTCCCCACTATCTGAGAAGACCTCTATGTAGTGTGCCTTGGCCTTGCTTGCACACCTGTGACCTGATACCCATGGTTCCTGGCAACTGAAACACAGCTTCCTCCTCCTTAGATCCTGCCTGGTAGCATCATCCATCATGTTCCTGCCTGTCTAGTTCCTCTGTGGTTGTCCTGCCCAGTCTCTCTGCTGCTGTGCTGTGCCATCCCTATGTGGTGGTCCCCTGTCATTGAACTTCGTGGGGAAGTTCGGTCTCAGGGTGAACTCGGGCTTGGGTACTGACTCTTGTAGGTCTCTAGCTCTACTAACTACATCCTGTAGTGAAGTAGGCTTATAAGACTTCACCCATCCTCGAAGTGGCTCAGTTAGCCCCTCTGTGAATAGCATCACCAATCGGGCTTCGGAGATATCGGTGACCATCACTGATATCCTCTGTAAATCTGATATAAAGGCCTCTGCCAAACCAGTTTGTTTCAACTGTGCCAAGTCTTTGAAAGACAACTCAGGATCTCTCCTGTCAAATCTATGCACCAGTCTCCCTCTAAACTCAACATAGGTGACAATATGGGCATGTCCCAGAGTGGACATCCCGTGGTACCACCAGTCCTGTGCCTCACCCTCCAAGTGTAATGTTTCCAACTTAATGGCATCGGTCTCCACCATGGGGTTCATCTGGAAGTAGGTGTCGAGCTTCTGCACCCAAGCTCGTGCAGTGCACTTCGACGTCCCATCGAAGTATGGTAAAGTGACCTTGCCCACTGTGCGCTGTAATTCGTAGTTTTGCGTGGGACCCTTGTTGAAGAACCTCAGCCTGTTTCTCCCCTTGAAGCTACAAAACTAGGCAAAAGTCATAGCTTCCCTCAAATCTGGATCCATGGCCTTATACTCCTGGAAATAAGCTACTAATGTCTCGTCCTGCTCTACCATCCCTCCTGTACCTCTCTCTAGTGGTCCTAAGAACTTTGGCATGGTAGACCTAGGAATCTCACTGTAGTCGTAAGGGCGGTTCTGAGGGTTGGTCCTGGAAGTCATCACCTCAATATGAGGTTTGTGTGTGTTTCCCCCTTCTTCCATCTACCCTCTCTTGCTGCTCTCCTCCCTTTCTTCACCATGCTTACTCCCTAGAGCATAACCTGTGATTCTTCCCATGAACTCTCGGGTCTCTGTCTGGCCCTCTGCAATATCCTGTAAGGCTTTCATAAGCCCTTTGATCAAACCATCTTCTTTGTCCTCTGTCAGATTTGCATTTTTCCCTGGAGTGTCTTCCATTTCTTCTTCTCTTCCCTCTACGCTTCTATACCTTCTACTCCTATAAGTGATGTTTTTCATCCCTTCCTCAGTCATTAATGTCGCCCACAGTTGGCCAAGACCATGCTCTGATACCACTGAAATATTCTAGGTTGTAAAAGTAGGAAGAAACCTTCTAGTTCTGGTGTTGGACTTTCGTCAAACACTTTGCATGCTTCTGTATTTACTGTTGTAGATGAAATTTAAATGGACATCAATCTGTCTCTTTGTTTTGTTTGCTGATATGTTGGTTTTCTAACCCCTTATACCTCCCCAATGAAGTGCCAAGTGTGTTATTTGGATATTAAACAAAACCCATAAAATGATAATGAAAACATTCACTTTTAGATGAAACACTTTGCTAAAATCTGGTTGTTTTTATTAAATATTAATGTTGAATCAATGACAGTCAACAAGAGGTGGAAATACCTCTTCAAAGATTAAGACAACGACTGGTAGGTGGACCTGGAACCTCCACTTTACACACAACAATAGAAAAAACACCCAAAACTGTCCACACGATCTGATATAGGAGGGCGATCCATGTGTTTTAATGTTTTGCTATTGGTTGAATGATATGACAGCCCCCAAAACTCAGAAATATCCTCCTCTGCGATGCAAGGAACAACCAACAAAGGGAATCAACCAGCAGCAATCTCCCTTCTCCTCCCACGTAGCACAAGGAAGAAACACACGGCTCAAGGAATGAGAAACACAGCATGTTCAAGGAACACGCAGCCTCATAAGACTGGACCAGTAGCGACCACAAATGAGAACATGCCCCACAAGGAAAACACACCTTGGAAAGGTGGAATTTTTTTGCTCCAAAGTCCACAAGCAGCAAGGTAGTAGAAAATGCATCTAGCTCCAGAGAAGCGCCCCACTCTCCCTTGTGCCAAAGGGAAGAATGCCCTCTCTCTTAATTCTACAAAATGAAATCCCTTTCTCACTAAAGATCTCCGAATCACTACGCCAATACCTGCAAATGAGAAACCGTAATGGCTCCTCCAATCTCCCGGCTAGGACAGATAGTTTCACTGCTGAATCTGAGTGCCAGAATGGGTTTCCAGCTGAAACCCTCGTTTGCTCACCGAGCTCTTCTCCCAAACTCCAATTTTCAAAATGAATAGTCAATAATAACATTTCCAGCTTCAACCGTCCTTTTATTCTTTCACTTTTCTTTTTCTCCATTAAAATATTCATTTAATTAATAATTGGGGAGACATACCCTCAAAGAGGGGTTTAATATTAATAAACTCACTTTTCCTAAGTTTTTCCCTATATAATTCGAAAGTGACTTTACCAATATCATTTCCCTAACTCATCCGTATAATGGTTTACGGGAAACTGTGTAAACCACCACGGTATTCTGACTACCTGGGGAGAATGGGACATTACAGTAGAAAAGCCCGAAGCCTTGAAAGCACCGCCTCTCACAGAGGTATGGATACTAGCAAGATCCCCAAATATGAATAAATCCACAGAAATATCTCTGATGCTAGGTGAGTATCTAGGGGTTATCCCTTCAACAAACTTTGCGTGACCTTGTGCTTAACTCTAGTGTGAGTGGAGCCTCTTGATATTACCAATTATACAGTGTATTTCTCAACTCCCTATCTCAGACACATATGTTGATTTAACTGCCTTGGAGAAGTTTACTCACAAACTCCTATTCCAAGGCACTAAATCCTAAGCTAGTTTGTGCACCCTAAAAATAAAATCGTTACTAATAAATTTTAGTTTAAAGCATAAATTTTATTGGTTGTGATTACTCAAAAAGGTATGGAAATGAAACTCATGGTGTTATGACTCTGCATGAAAATAAAAATAGATATAATGCAAAGCCTAACCTTAACTTTTCAGTGAATGATATGCTAAAAAACAATGCAATCTTCAATTTTAACTTTGCAACTCAGAAAAATGCAATCTTTCGCTAAACGTGCTAATCTAATGATAAAGGTTCAAAGACAAAAATACCAACCAATGCAAAATACCTTTTTTTTTTGTACTTTCAATGTATTAAAAATAAAATGCATGGACTGATAAGTGACTTGATATATAACTTCCACTGTGTATAAAATAAATCACTCAAGCAGAATACCAAGCAGTTAAGTAGACAAACCAACTACCAAGGACAAATCAAAAACAAAAAATAAAGAGAAAGACACCGCCCAAAAATTCAACTCCAAACAGGTTTCCTGTCATCCCAGATAATCTCAACAGGCACCACAAAGACCTAATAAGGTTCAGTGATCCTCAAAACCTACCCAACAGTCACTAAATCAAGCAAGCAAGCAAGGGGAAGTGGTATATGTGACTGTTCAAGAGGAAAGGACGTATATACGATTCTTGCAGTGAGACAGCAAGCGCGTATACGCAACTATCAAGGAAAAAAGGGTGTATATGCTTTAAAACAATGCCAGGCAAGGGTAAAAGGCTGAAAACTCAGACCCAGAGTGAACAAAATCTGTCCAGTAGTGATACGACAATAAACACAAAGGAAAAAAAGCAAGGTAAGAAGAAAAAGTTACTTCAACCCTTAGAAGGAAGATCTCTCCCCAGTGGAGTCACCAATTCTGTTACAAGGGAAAAACTCTTTATGGCCAACGGTAAACCACAACAGAAAGGTATGACTATTGAAATCAACTCAATTCCAACATGTGCTATATAAAATAATGTGCAATACGAGGAAGAAGCCTACCTCTATCCAATCGTTTGATGTCGTTCCACCGTTGAGCACTTTGACCCAAAGCTTTACACCTTCAAGAAGTTCTCAACAAACAAGCGATGCAAGTATATAGTGACAATATATAAAATGAGTTAGCACATCAGATAGTACAATCCATTAATAAACATTACAAACATGCCCATGGATAATAATCATATATTTGCAAGATATCAATAGGATGGGAAATGAGTATTTCTATTAATAATTGATCAACAGAAGTATCAACATTACAGACTTCTATGTTGGCACGGTTCGAAACCAAGAAACCAAGTTCCTTCCAACTGGGTCTCCACCACTTCAATCCTCCACCAAAGGCAAGCTCATAGCAAAGAGGTAATGAGGTCCTATCGACAATAAGGAAAGAGCTTGGGGGCTGGACACTGTGTTCAGACTTGAGGGACAAAGGGATGCAGACTCAATATGAAATAATTTCTCCAGAGTAACTTTTCTCTCAAAGTTGAATGCTTTCTCCTCCTTTTCCATAGCTCGAAATTGTTCTCTTATAGCCTCCATAATGCAACTGAAGGGCCGAGTCGGAACGTTTCCAGTATATGGAAGGCCAAAGATCAGAGATTTTCTATCGCGACATGGAAACCCGACCTCATTTTTTATTGTCTGGCACAAATCCTGATATACATGAGCTGTAGTGGAGCAACAAGCGTATACACATCTTGCAAAGCAATTAGGGAGCGTATATGTGGAAAAATATATATTTTTGGCTCTGGATTTATCAAAAAGGGGTTGATAAGTTAGCATAGGGAGATGGAAAAAGGCGCTCTATGCAAGATAGCAATGGTGAGGCAAATCTTGCTATAACAATATTCTACCTACAGGCCTCGAGACATCATCGCCTTAGTTACCCCTAGGTTGGCAGGTAACATCTGGATCCTACATGGGGACATGTGCTTTCCATAGAGCATATGAGAACCTTAACATCTCCTGATAATACATGTGCCTGGACATACTCAAGAAAAAAATTATAGAATCAAAGGCTGGCTATATCACCCTTTATTCATATAATCAAAACTAAAAAAATTCAAAATTGACAACTATTCCTTAAAAACAAAATTTTGAATTCGCAAAAAACTTCTAACTAACACGTAATTATTCAAGCAAATGCATCACAACAACTATGCATAAATGAAATAAAATCAATATGTAAAAAAAGTATATGAAATTCAACTACCCTAGGATGACATGAACACACAAATGTAATAAAGAAAATAAAATTACCTACCTACTTACCTAGGGCCCAAGGCCCATGTAAATCATATACCAAAGATGTTAGGAAAAATCACACAACCAATGCAACCAACTGATCATCTCATCAAGATATCTTCCCCTGTGATTAATTACGTAATAAAACAAAGATAAGTCAAGCACATAATAATCATGAGAATAAATAAGCACGTGATTAATCATAGAAAGTAACTCATGGAGGTGGGTGGGAATGAGAAAATCATGTTGGAAAGGATATCCACAAGCATGATCAATCCATATATGAATAGGACTATTGCATAAATACAAAGGTCCGTCTTCATCCTCACTTAGAATACCAATACTCCTTGAAGGATGAGAGCAGATGAGAGATCCCAAGAAGAATCTATGATTTCCCAAAGAGGAAAAAATGATACAAGGGACAACCTCGAGTCTAGAGAAAGAATCTTTCTCCACACTCAGAACATGTTACTTCTTCATACGTGTTTGCAGGTCCTTGCATACTACCTCATGCTGAAAATATGGCTACCTTATGACATGGATCTTTGACTTTTATGAGATGGCCACATCCTCATGTCCATCGAAATTTGAGCACGAAGATGGTTGAAATTCTTCATCAAATAATGGTTTCGGGTCCTCAAAAGGATAATCCCCAAGGTGTGGCTGGAAATCAACACACATATATTGTAACAAGCCATCCTCTAGAATATGAAAAAGGTCTATGGCCATATCATCATTAGGTTTCCAAATATCTTGATCATCCATGTATGGAAAGCAATCTTCCAAAGGGAATATTTCTAGATTTTTTAGATGGAAGCTTCCCTCAATGTCATAGATGGGATATCCATCAAAAATAAAATAATAAATATCCCATCCACGCTTCCAGACACATATGAAATCATCAATATGATTGTGAATTGTATGTAAGGGTTGCTCCATGAATTTATCTATATCAATGGAACTAATTACTTCTTCGTAAGGCTTGACAGATTCATCTTCCTCAAGAGAGAAAGTAGACACCAATTTCTCATCCAGGCCTTCAGCATGAGAAACTTCATTGGGATATTCTTGGAAAATTTCTTTATATATATGTTCTTCAAGCATTTATTTATCTGCAAGGTCTTTCCCTTCAATAAGAGGTGCTTCAATAAATTATCCTTTAGTAGGATCATGATGTAACTCCTTCATAAGGCTCATCATACACTCAACAACCTCATGAGCAACGATTTTCTTTTCCATCTGTAAAAGTGAGCTTGTGATACGGTAAGTTATGGGTAGTGGCTCTTTCTCTGTCTTGTGCAAATCCCATGGTGCCATAAATCCATTATATGAAATAACACTTAAATGGAGTCACCAAATGAGCTCAAGGATCATCAAATACAGAGAGGGTATATTCCCTTAATGTATTTGCCAGGCAATCTTGGGGTAAAGGATTTGAGGGAAAATCTTGCTAAATGTTGTTTTGGGCTCAGAAAGGATTCAAAATTCTCTCTAGAAATGGCACCAAAATTTCATCACAAGATTTGTAGTTAGCGAAAATCCCAACCAAAACCACAAGAATGTGATACAACTAGGGAGACCTATCAATTTCACCTCATTAGATATCCCCCCTCATTTTACTAAAGGACAAGTCCCACAAAAGGGAGGCTTCTTGCGCGACCCCAGGTGGATTGCAAAGGAGAAGCCAAGGAGAAAAATGGAACAACCCTATAGGCCATAATGAAAGTTTCTAAAGGATATATGGAGGATGGGTATTGGTCAAGGAAAAGTTTCCAATGGAGAATACATGCAAAACAAATGTTAAGAAACAAAAACTAAGACAATATATGATGAAATGAGCCCTATAACAAGAGGGAAAAATCAAGTTATGCTTTCTATCCGAAAATTGTAGAAGTAAAAAATTGTATATCAACAATGAATAATTGTGATAACAACAAATTGGACCATCAAAATCAATTATATGGTATTGGAAAATAAAGCTTGGAATACTG